>LR812520.1:48820589-48913089 GCA_903798195.1 Danio kyathit | reverse complement strand
AGTGATATTACATGCTGCCAAAGAAACATGATACGACCTCTTCAGAATCTAAAAGGCTGATGAACCCCACTCAATCTAAAACACAACCCTTCCTTTTTAAGTCTTTAAAAACTTGCTCAAACAAACCCCATGTTGACTGTAAACTATAAACTTCAATTTTATTCTCACAATAGCTTCACAACCACATGTTTTCCATTAGCATAACTATGTGAGTCTGTGTTTCAAAATTATGGTGTCTGAGAGGAAGACCAAAAGCAACTCCATTTGTGTTTAAAAAATGAGCTGTGTGACAATTTTATACTATTTAATTCTACAGTTATGGCCCCATTTGTGTATACAAAATGTTAAAGAAAAGTGTATATCAGATCAGTACCAGCAATAAGTACAGTAAAATCATCTCCATGCTCCTTCTGCAGTTGTGTAAGAAACTCTTGAGAGTTTTTTCTGAATTCTAGCGCTTTCCCCAGAAATGGAATCCAGCCCTTGATCAGCGGGGGTTCACCGTCCTTCCTGTAACATACAAAACAATATAAGTCATGTTATTTCAACATGCCTTTTAAACAATGCCTGAGGCTGCAGTTCTGTCTAAATATACAATACAGATACACTCTCCCTCTTTAAGACAAACACTCAAACAAACCACCACCATCTACTCCTACAGTGCATTCTCTGTGGTAAAGCAGCTACTTAATTGAACAGAACAAATTTTAACCCTACTTTTCACTTTGTTTGGCAATTCCAGCAGTATGGATGTGACATTTGCATTAAAGACTCAAAACATAAAATCACGTAGAAAGTATATGTTGGCATCTAAAACAACTAACCACAGAGTTATGCGATCATAAAAATATCAATCTGTAAACATTTTTTAGATTTTTAATGAGGTTCAAGAATTAGCTGATTATTGATTATGAAGCATGTTTGGCATGCTGTCCTGGGAGAGAGCCCTGAGTTCATAAGATCCTCGAGCCCTGGGGTTCCCTCCTGTTTGCAGGGCGAGAGGGGAGTTTGAGCTCAGGTAGATCCCTGCTTACTTATGACTTATGACAGATTTTAAAGATTGCTATGGAGAGATATACTGCTGACTAAGAGCTCATCTATGGTGCCAATTTGGTTTAGTCAATTCAAATGTCGCAAGTTTTTGGACAGTGGGAGGAAACCGGATAATTCAGGGGAAAACCATGTGAACACTCCGCACAGTTGGAGCTAAAATCTGCAGGACACCGGCCCTCCAGGACCAAGTTTGGGCATCACTGTTCAAGACGAAGACAACTGAGGTAAGAAACTCTGGTTATTTATAGTGATTTAGGAATCATTCAATTGGTGAATCATGCATTAGCTAAAGCGGGACCAGCCGTGGTCAATCATAAGCACGTGATCCTCTCAAAATTAGTTTATAAATAAACTTCACAAAATAAACATGTGTTATGGATGTGACCAAAAAGTTTGTGAATTTGGAGTACACAACATATTTTGTAGAAATTCTGTGAATTAAACTGCACAACCTAACATAAATAATGATAATCAAAAGGATAAGAGTTTCTCTGTCAAAACATTTGATTTACCGAAGTCACACAAGTGGCAATTTTACATCTGTCACATCCATAATGAAGACACCGCTCCGTTATGGATGTGACAGCTGTAAAATTTCAACTTGTGTGACTTTGGTAAATCAAATATAATTGTTTGAAAACAATGACAGAGATATTTTTTGTTTTTTTTACAGTCCTGTAAAATACAAGCCTACACAAATAACCTAGAAAGAGTTTTGCTTTTTTGGTGAAAAAAATTTCATGGCAAGGCTGACATTTGCATGGAATTGCTCTGCTAATATTCTTTTAAATGGAAATACCAGGGCTCATTTATACTGCTTAATGGCCTGTGTGATCTTCTACTGCTATACATTTCCCATGTCCTACTTTTCAAGACCAGAAAAGGATGGGCGGCACTTTGGGAATTAGTTCTGCAAACTTCCTTCTGAGGTTGCAACTAAATAACTGAACTAGAAAACATATTGCTGCAAACAGTAGTGTAATAGTGTGTTCAGTTGGCTTGAAGCTGTGGGACAAAAACATGACATACACAAACCAAAACTAAGCAACATATTGTGAGTAACTGGCATTATATATACTATCCTAAGTCCAACATAGGAAAGACACAGCTGTCAATGGTTAACACATAACACTGTGCAAACATTGCCTTGTTGGAGAGACAGGAGTAAATACCTGCTAAAAAAATTAGGCAAACATTCCTTCATTCCTCTATCAAAATTAGGAAGAGATTAGCTTAAATAAACTTAAGGCTTTTGTGGTAATACATGTATAGCGTTGACGAATCACGTAAGAATGCTTGTTTCAACAAGAGCAATTTTGATTTTGAATTTTTAAAATCTGTGCATGAATCCTGCACATGTGTGTTTTAAAGAGCACCTGTTATGCCTTTTTAAATATAACCTCTATGCAGTGTGTAATGTAGCTGTTTGTGAATGTAAAAGGCGTGCAGGGTTTCAAAGATCAAAGAGCAAAACAAATAAAGCTATCTAGAAAAGGCAAGAATCAGACTGGAATTTCAGTCCAAGTCTGAAACTGAAATGAGTCGTCATCATTAATTAGTTACATTTGATCATTTGCTTGATCTGCAGATCACATATAAAGATACATGAAAACCTTACCCTACCTGCAAAACTAGAGTACAGAATAAAGTTTTAAGCACTTTGGCAAAAATTCTGAAAAGTGATGATTCTTTCAAAAAAATAAGACTATAAAAACACGCTATTTATCAATACATATGTATTAACTAAATATAATGATTTTAGGAAGTACCCAGGTGGTTTCGTGAAGTGTCTTGCTACAGTTTTTGTGGATTTAGTCTGTGTCAATTTGATCCATTCATGTCTTTCCGGATTGACTGGATGACTGGTAAGGTCAGATCTCGGTGTGGAGCTGCTGACAGACTGCTTGTGCAAAAAAAAAAAGTCTCAATAGATTTTTTTACAATTAATGGCGAAAGTTATGTTTTAAAATGGAAACTGATATTTCCAACTCACATATTACAGCAAAAGATAGAAACACCTGACTTAAAACTATTTTATTTACTGTAAAAAAAAATGCTGGGTTCCACACAATAGATTAAGGTTGTCCCAAAACAAATCCATTAACAAATTTAAGTGGATTGAACATAAGACAATTAAGTTGTCCCCCTGAAAAATCTCAAGAATTGTGTTGTTTTAGCTCATTTAAAAAATAGTTTGAACAAGCAGCAAAAATCTTTTTTTTTTTTTTGAGTGTTACTGGTAAAAATTCTAGCGGCCTAAGAAAATTATACCGATCTGTACATTATGAGAAAGTATTTCATGAACTTGGATGCATGTAGTAGAAGACCAGACCCCAAAACAAAACATAGTAACCTTACAAAATAGCACAATAATGGCACTTTAACATGTAAATAAAGTAAGTCTCTGAATCTATATGTGACTGAGAAATTCAATTAATAGTCCTATTAAATCTAATCTTTTCAATGAACCATTTAAGTTGAGTTCAAGCAGCTTCAAACTAATTCAGACTGAATCAATCAATGCACTGGACTAAATTGGTCCTATAGAGATTTTAAAGTCATCAACTTGTTCATTAAATCTGACACATACATACATATACTTATAGTTATAGTTGTTATATTTGAACATATGTACATTGCACATATTTGTAATTGTAATGGTTGAAAAAATATTTATAAAATTAAGCCATTTTGGCGTATTTTGAAATATTAAGTCAACATTTGAAGTGAATCAAAACCTTCTATCATAGTCCTAAAACAATTCAACAACAGCCATTCTTATCTTAAAACCATTTTGAAAAACCTTTGTGAGCCACATCCACTTCAAATGTTGACTAAAGTATGCATATACTCATATATCTACATATATCTATACTCCTGAAATCCAAACAAAAACTTGTATCTCATATACATTCTATATGAAATTCATTGCTTTCTAACATTTTGCAGACTTTAGCTGACAGCTGAATAGCGTGCAACAAACATTAAATATGATAGTGTGACTTTTCAACCAACGCATTTCAATATTGTTAACTGCAAAAGCAAACATTATTTATGAAGACATCCTTTTATGAACGGAAATAACAAAAAATCAGTTGAAACAAACCTAGGACTAAATAACTTAATAAAAATGTATGCTCTGTATATTTTTGACTATACAGTATATGTACAAGTAACATCGTTTTTTTATGGAATACAAGAAAACATAACATCTCTGCATTGCAGAGACAATACAATAACAAAAGCTACACTGTAAAAAAAATCCTGGTTGCCTTAATTTTTTAAGCTGAATCAAATTAACCTTATGAGTAAATTGAACTTATATTATGTTAAACTGACTTAAAACAGCTTGTATAACTTATAATATTAAGTTAGAACATAATTTACTTAGTTTAATAAGTTACAATGACCTAAAAACATATGCTGTCAGGACTAACTGATCATATATTTTTTTTACGGTGTAGGAAAAGCGAAGACAAAAAAATCTTTGCAAGGCCTCAGTCATTAAGAAAAAGTTTATCATAAGCTTTTAGAAACGTATTCTTATTATTATTATTATTAATACATATAAGAGATTCAACAATAATCTAAATTTCAGTCAGAAAGATATTAAATCTAGGTATTGTCTTTAAGAAATTCTACTTGTGCATGAAAAATTTATAATGTAACACAAAAAAAGTTAACTATAAGATCGAGAGCATGATCACTACCAGAAAAGTACAGAAATATATTTATTAAAATCATATTTAAACATGGATGATCAATACAAAATTATGTTATCCCAAAGAGATTTAACATGAGCAATAGTATCAGTGTTGCCAACTTAGCAATTTTGTTGCTACATTTAGCAACCTTTCATCCTACCCTAGCAACCTTTTTTTCAATAAGCACCTAGCAAAAAATTTAGCAATTTTTAACATTTATTTGGCTACTTTTAGCAATTTTTAAAAAGTGACTGAAAAGAGCATTGGCTGCAAGCTTCATTCACTCAGTAGAGTAAATTGCTGGCTCAGATTGTTTTTCATAACTGTTAATTTACTGATATTTGTTAACATGTATAATTGTTGGTAATTTAGGTAGCAATAAATTCCAATAGTGCTATAATTGTTGTCAATTGATGGCCAGTCAATTTGAGAAAACATTAATTATTTTGTATACTACATAAAGATGTATTTTTGAGTTGCGATTACACAATGACGTCATCACGTGAAGTAACATGTTAATAAGAACATATTTATTGTGCATCTGGATGTAATGTTTTAATATAATATAATACACGGCGCCTCAGAGAGTAGAGACACTAAGTGATACTAGGTGATGACGTCACTGATATGCAAATTAGCGCGCGACGTCATCTGGCAACATTTAGCTACTTTTCAGGCAGGCTTTAGCTACTTTTCATTTGAAATAGTTAGCAATACTGAATAGTATCTGTATGCATACGTTATTTTGCAAGCTGAGACTGCATCACTCAGCAATGCAATGTAACACACAATGCACACAATGGAGCTAGTGACGTCACTATGGTTAGGGGTGGGGGTACGGGAGCAGCTCAGATTGCATCTGCACCAGGTCTGCATTCAGACCCCTCTTAACATGAGTGCAGAATAAGTGAAATAAGGTTTCTTCTTGTATATTGCAAAAAGTACACAAGTTAGCTATATCAAAAAAATTATTTTTATCTCTCATCTCTCTGACTATTGCACCAGGTTGCACACCTGCACAACAAACACTTTCTTAATCACTCCATGTCTCTTGGAAACATTGTGCATTTCAGTTATGCTTCATTCAGGTGAGTGGGCTTGACAAACCACCTGTAAAAACACTCTTCTCTCTTATGCACCTGACACTTTATCTAAACTCCATCTTACAAGAACTCAAAAATAAAAATAATGTTTACTATGAATGTACCACAATCATGTTACACTGCTTGCTTCAACCTTAAATAACTCTTGCACAATATTAAACCTAAAGACCTCTCTTGCACAACATCATGCACAACATTGTTCAGTCTCATGTAAAAGTACTTGCATAGCCTGTCTTATGTGTATAGTATCACACATAAGTATCTTATAGTATATGTTAGTTTGTTTTTTAAATATGTCCAGTGCTGTGTTTGTATTTATGATTAACTGATGTAGCACCGTGGTCCTGCGAGACACAACATTCCGTTCCTCTGTACTTCTACATACGTAGCGGAATGACAATAAAGCTCGACTTGACTTACTTGATTGGTAATTTGGGAAATTGTAGGATATAAATGATTAAAAATCTTAAAATGGATCTCTTATTATATTGGATTTTCTGAATTTTTAGGTAATAACCAGCTCTCTTTCATTAAATGTCAGAAACATTGGTCAAGAAAAAATAACACAGGGCATCACAGTGGTGCAGTGGGTAGCATGATTGCCTCACAGCAAGAAGCTCTCTGGTTCAAGCCTCGGCTGGGTCAGTTGGCATTTCTGTGAGGAGTTTGCATGTTCTCCCCGCGTTCGCTTGGGTTTCCTTCAATTGCTCTGGTTTCCCCCACAAGTCCAAAGACATGTGGTATAGGTGAATTGAGTAAGCTAAATTGTCCGTAGTGTACAGGGTATGTGTGTGAATGAGAGTGTATGGGTGTTTCCCAGTGATGGGTTGCAGCTGGAAGGACATACGCTGCGTAAAACATATGCTGGATAAGTTGGCGGTTCATTCCGCTGTGGCGACCCCAGATTAATAAAGGGACTAAGCCGAAAAGAAAAGAAAGGAATGAATGAATGAATTAAAAATAACACCTCAGGGATGCAAATACAGAATATTGTAACAAACGTTTGACATTCACCCCTCTATATTGATAAACGCGATTACGTAATGGAATCAGTGAATCTGTTCGAAGGAACCGATTCTCAAGCTCAACAATGGTTCGGATCATCACAGAGGATTCAATCAGAAGGCTAAAGTGGACACTGGAGAGAGTAAACAACAAGATACTGATGTGAATTATTAATAAGTTCTCAGCAGGCATTTCTTTGTTAACGCGGTTTAAAATGCACCTCAAGTAATGAATGAACACAGTTCAGTTAAAACTACATGTCACTTTGGACGAAATGTGTCCGCTTAATGATAAATATACCCTCTACACAGGCAAAATTAAACCCTTAGGTTAATTCAAACGCATTACATTCTCAAAAAGTGGTAAAACAAACAGAAAACTCACCGCCTCCGTCCGCAGAATGAGTACAACAGCAGCCCGGAGATTAAACCCAGAAATATCGTCAATAAATACTCCAACATTATCAATGATGATCCTCTGAGTGAAAACACCTAACTGGCGAGGATAAGGCTTTACCATATAGGCTACTACTGTACGCTGGAGACGTCCAGGTTCGGTCACCGTCAATTTGAAAGTAAAAAAGTGCGTATCACTGCACAGACGCCAGAGTCCACTGAAATATGCCAAGAAATGTAGATAAGTAGCGAACAAATACGAGATTAGCGCTAAATCGACACGCCCATGGAGGTCGCTCTCAAATTAAAAACATTGCTCAACAGCTTGCTTGAACAAACCCACTTGGACGTCCAAGCCACACACAGTCAGACACACACAGTCAGTCTACATGCTGCAGCAGCATTTATTAAATATTTATTGAAACATTTGTAGACAGTTGGATTATATAGAATGTTCTGGAATCAATCGTGTTAACACAAATAAATACATAAATAAACAGGACAACTAGTGGGACAAACAAAGTGGAAATCATGTTCAATTTGCAAGACAAAATAAATATTTAAATATTTAAATAATAATAAATATAATCATAAGAGTTTTTTGGTAAAACAGGTAACTTTCATATATGATTCCAGCGTTATGGAGGTGACATTTGCAGTTAAAATTCAAAACATAAATTCACATAGAATGTATACTGTATGTTAACATTATATCGAAACATCTGTTTATATTTTCCAAAACAACTGACCACAGAGTTAAGGGACCAGAAAAATATCAATCTGTAAACATGTTTTGTACTTTAAATGAGGGAAATATGCATGTGTTATGGATGTGACCAAAAAAGTATGCAAGATTTCAGTATACACCATACTTTGTATGATTTGGATAATATTAATTTCTGTGAATTAAACTGCACAACCTAAAAGAAACAATGCTAATCAAAAGGATAAGAGTTGATCACTATAGAACAATAATGATTGATTTTATTTTATTTTTGACATTTTTGCATTGAGAAAAAAGTGTTGTTATGGATGAGACATCTCTCTGTTATTGATGTGACAGATGTGAAATTGCCACTTGTGTGACTTTGGTAAATCAAATAGTTTGAAAACACTGACAGGGACATTTTACACAAAAAACTTTTTTTGTATTTTGGTGAAAACTTCATTTTTGTCATGGCAAGGTTGACATTTGCATGGAATTGCTCATATCATGTTTTAACATTGAGTTTTATTGAGTATTTTTATACATTGCATTGCATTGCATTGGTCATGATATCGCCTAGTGCTCAGCATAAATGAGTCTCCCCGTTTGAAAATTTACATTTTAATAAATTGCATATTTTAAACATAAAATAGGCAACCCAGTGGCGCAGTAGGTAGTGCTGTTGCCTCACAGCAAGAAAGTCGCTGGGTCGCAGGTTCGAACCTCGGCTGGGCTGGGTCAGTTGGCGTTTCTGTGTGGAGTTTGCATGTTCAGTTTTGCATGTGGAAGTTCCCAGAGATGGGTTGCAGCTGGAAGGGCATCCGCTGCGTAAAATCGTGCTGGATAAGTTGGCGGTTCATTCCGCTGTGGCGACCCCGCAAGGGACAAAGCCGACAAGAAAATGAATGAATGAATGAATAATATAACATAACATAACATAACATAACATAACATAACATAACATAACATAATATAATATAATATAGGCGACACAGTGGGTAGTGGGTAGTGCTGTCGCCAATAAAATAATATGATATAAAATAAAATAATATAAAATGTTATAAAATAAAATAAAATAAAAAATAAATAAAATAATATAATGTAATGTAATGTAATGTAATATAATATAATATAATATAATATAATATAATATAATATAATATAATATAATATAATATAATATAATATAATATAATATAATATAGGCGATGCAGTGGCGCAGTAGGTAGTGCTGTCGCTTATAAAATAATATGATATAAAATAATATGATATAAAATAAAATAATTTAAAATTATATAAAATAAAACAGAATAGAATAGAATAGAATAGAATAGAATAGAATAGAATAGAATAGAATAGAATAGAATAAAATAAAATAATAAAACATCTGGCACTCTAACTAGCAAACTCACTTTTTTTTTAAATTAAAACCTGCAATGAAAAACACTTGCAGTTGTTTGACTATGTTTTGTTGTTGAACACTGGTGTAACACTAAAAGCAACATTTATAAAGCAGAAACTGCAGCTATAGGAAAATTCGAAATGTGGTGTTGGGAATCCTCAGGGAGCAGTTTTACACTATACTCTTGGACAAAGCCTTTTGAAACATCTTTGTTCATGGAAAAGCCAACCTTTGATGGGATTTACAAAGAGATAGACAATGTTTGTACCCATTTCTGAGTGCAGATTAAGAGTTCTGGTTCCGCTATGCCATCCATGGTACACTGAGTGCTTACTGGAACACAGAAATGCTTAAGGGTAGAGCTGGAATGGATTATATATAATGTGAATTACATAATCAAATTCCAAAAAAATCAAATACTTGTAATTAACTACTTTTTACAATACCCATAATTATTACAGTTTTACATTTTTGTGGACTACATTATTATATTATTTACACAACAGCAGTAAGTCTTTTTTGTGCTTTGTGTTTTTTATTTTTTCAGAATAAACTTGCTGCTTACAGTACATATATTTGTGATACTTTGTGACTTTGCATTTGCAATTATGCGACCCAGCTAGCAAAATTCATGTGGCTCAAATCCGGCCCACACCCGACACTTACATCCGGCCCACATACCGCATGGAATGATGGCACTTGGGTTGTCCGCTCCTGTTTGCCAGATCTGGGCCAAAATCAAGCCATAGCAATATCACATATCAGCCAGAATTCAACCAAATGAACCAGAACTGACCCTATTCTGGGCCACAGTTTGCTTTTATTCTGGCCCAGATCTGGCCCACAGCAGACACTTACATCTGGACCACATAATGAATGGAATGATGGCTCAAGAGCGGTCCGCTCCTGTTTGTCAGATCTGGGCCACAAATAAGCCAAAGCAATACCACATATTAGCCAGAATTCAACCAAATGAACCAGAACTGACCCTATTCTGGGCCACAATTAGCTTTTATTCTGGCCCAGATCTGGCCTACACGTTACACTTGCTGGGTGTGGCAAAGTACAAAAATCCCAGCATGCATTGCAGTATAAATAGATTCTATAGCTTATTGAAGCTACAGTTTTCATTATTTGCTTTTGATTCTGCTGTTTATGTTGACGTTGTTGATTTTATTATTTTTAGTCTCCTGTTTGTGATGTTTGTGAGTTTTGTTCATTTTGTTAATTGTCACCATTGTTGAGTTTCATACGCTGATTATTGATGTCTCTGTGAGCAGAAGTTGAACCATAGAATTTTTTAGCTTATAAACATTCATAATTCTGTGGCATGTGCAAGCATGTTATTACGTTACTTCAAATAATGGACTGAACGTTGGTTAACATCAGTGAATTATATTATTTCATAACAGGTTGTGCCTCACTTAATTTAGTTTTTTTTACTTGGCTTGTTTGCTGTAATGAAGAAACTTTTCATGTTTTAAACTTTTCGGTTCTTAAAAGTTACGGCAGCCCAAAAGAAAATTTATATTACGAGTTTCAGGGCTACGAGCTCAACTAAAGCAAACACTTTTCTCCATGATGGTGACTTTAGTCTATGTGGTCCTCATATGTATTAAGATAACTGGGCCACATTTGCCATATCTTCTCTGGGCCGCTTTAGGCTCACAGCCACATTAGCCAGAGCTAACTGTGCCAAATATTTGCCAAAAGTGGCCCTACATTTGTTTTAGGATAACTGGGCCACATTTGCCATATTTTCTCTGGGCCACATTAGGCTCACAGCCGCAATAGCCAGAGCTTACTGTGCAAAATATTTGCCAAAAGTGGCCCACATGTGTCTTAAGATAACTGGGCCACATTTGCACTTACACATGTGAGCTACTTTAGGTTTAGACCCAGATTACCCTTAAATGACTATGCCATAATTTTTGCCAACTGAGGCCCACATTTGTCCTCCATCATTTGGGCCAAATTTATCATTTTCCACATGGGCCACATTAGGCTCACATTCAGAATACATTTTGCCATAAGTGCCAAATCTTTGCCTTAAATGGCCCATATATGAATAAGAATATTTGGCATTGTACAGATGGGCCACTTCAGGTTCACATTCATTTTCTCTGGGCCAAAGGAATACCACCAGTGCCGCATAACTGCCTAAAGTGGCCCACATTCATATGCTATTTGGGGAGTGCTTGATGTTTTTCACTGAAACGGTTATATACTGTATATGCACTCGAAGTGGGAAAAATTTTATGTACTGTGGTATTGATATCGTTGGGATTTCCATGTTTTTTTTATATTTTTCTGTAATGTTGCTGTTTTCTAAACAGAGTATAGCCTACTCAAGTGAATGTTTTAAAATCATAAGATGTGATTTTGTTTTATTTAGTGTAACCATCAGGGACCACTAACAGCACAAAAGTAATTAGTATTTTAAATTATTAACTGTCCATACATAAAAAAAATCATATATTAGCATAAAACTTTTGCGGCTCTTGTTGGCAATAAAGAATTGAATATATTTTGTTCCCATTTTTATCTCTCAAAATATTACAAGATTATACTCTTTAAAAACATTCACTTTAATAGGTACACCTTACTAGTACCGGGTTGAACCCACTTTTGCTTTCAGAACTGCCTTAATCCTTCATGGCATAGATTCAACAAGGTACTGGAAATATTCCTCAGAGATTTTGGTCCATATTGACATGATAGCATCACGCAGTTGCTGCAGATTTGTCAGCTGCACATTCATGATGCAAATCTCCCGTTCCACCACATCCCAAAGGTGTTCTCTATTGGATTGAAATCTGGTGATTGTGGAGGCCATTTGAGTACAGTGAACTCATTGTCATGTTCGAGAAACCAGTCTGAGATGCTTCGCACTTTATGACATGACACATGATCTTGCTGGAAGTAGCCATCAGAAGATGGGTAGACTGTGGTCATAAAGGGATAGACATGGTCAGCAACAATATTCAGGTAGGCTGTAGCGTTGACACGATGTTCAATTGGTACTAATGGGCGCAAAGTGTGCCAAGAAAATATTCCCCACATCATTACATCATCACCACCACCAGCCTGAACCGTTGATGCAAGGCAGGATAGATCCATGCTTTCATGTTATTGACGTCAAATTCTGACCCTACCATCCGAATGTCGCAACAGAAATCGAGACTCATCAGACCAGGCAACGTTTTTCCAATCTTCTATTGTCCAGTTTTGGTGGGCCTGTGCGAATTGTAGCCTCAGTTTCCTGTTCTTAGCTGACAGGAGTGGCACCCGGTGGGGTCTTCTGCTGCTGTAGCCTATCCGCCTCAAGGTTGGACGTGTTGTGCATTCAGAGATGCTCTTCTGCATACTTCGGTTGTAACGAGTGGTTACTTGAGTTACGGTTGCCTTTCTATCAGCTGGAACCAGTCTGGCCATTCTCCTCTGACCTCTGGCATCAACAAGACATTTGTGCCCACAGAACTGCCGCTCACTGGATATTTTCTCTTTTTCAGACTATTCTCTGTAAACCCTAGAGATAGTTGTGCGTGAAAATCCCAGTAGATCAGCAGTTTCTAAAATACTCAGACCAGCCCATCTGGCACCAACAACCAGGCCACGTTCAAAGTCACTTAAATCCTCTTTCTTCCCCATTCTGATGCTCAGTTTGAACTACAGCACATTGTCCTGACCATGTTTACAAGCTTAACTGCATTAAGTTGCTGCCATGTAATTGGCTGATTAGAAATTTGCGTTAACGAGCAGTTGGACAGTTGTACCTAATAATGTGGCCAGTGAGTGTGTATGTGATATTATAAGGCTTATTAATTTAGTAATCTAACTGTAACCCAAAAGTAGTTCGATAACTCAACCAAATAATGTGTAATCTCAGAGATTATTTTACTGACTGCAAAATTTGTCATGAAATTTGTCATCTAATTACAATTCATAAGAAAGGTACTTATTTAGTTAATTAGTTACTTAATCACAATTCCCTCTAAGCCTATGGTTAAAACATGATTGATTCTTCTCATACAGAACAAAAATCTGCCTTCTTACAGGCAGTGTGTAAATGTCAGCAGCGAGGCCTGCCGCTACACATATAAAAGTCTCTCTGTTTGACTGTGGTTCTTTTTTCAATGCTGCCAGTAAAAAGACACCAAACCGGCTTTCACAGCTATTCCCAGTGCTGCTTTACTCAGAACACTGTGTCTGCTCTGTGATTTATTGAAAAATACAGACAGACTGCAAACTAGCAGGAGTGTTTGAGAAATAAGCAACACCACAAAATTAACCACAATGTATATACAGTTGAAGTCAGAATTATTAGCCCCCCTGTTTATTTTTTTCCCCAATTTCTGTTTAATGGAGAGAAGATTTTTTTCAACACATTTCTAAACATAATAGTTTTAATAACTCATTTCTAATAACTGATTTATTTTATCTTTGCCATGATGACAGTAAATAATATTTGACTAGATATTTTTCAAGACAGTTCTATACAGCTTAAAGTGACATTTAAAGGCTTAACTAGGTTAATTAGGTTAACTAGGCAGGTTAGGGCAATTAGGCAAGTTATTGTATAATGATGGTTTGTTCTGTAGACTATTGAAAACAAAAAGGGGCTAATAATTTTGTCCCTAAAATGGTTTTTAAAATTTTTTAAACTGCTTTTATTCTAGCCAAAATAAAACAAATAAGACTCTCTCCAGAAGAAAAAAAATATTATCAGACATACTGTAATAATTTCTTTGGTCTGTTAAACATAATTTGGGAAATATTTAAAAAAGAAAAAACAATTCAAAAGGGGGCTAATAATTCTGACTTCAACTGTATATTTTTTAATAATTGGTAAATTTATCCTATATATATATATATATATATATATATATATATATATATATATATATATATATATATATATATATATATATATATATATATATATATATATATATATATATATATATATATATATATATATATATATATATATAAAACAAATATATATATGTATGTAGGGGCGACACGGTGGCTCAGTGGTTAGCACTGTCGCCTCACAGCAAGAAGGTCGCTGGTTCAAGCCCCAGCTGGGTCAGTTGGCATTTCTGTGAGGAGTGTGCATGTTTTCCCCGTGTTCGTGTAGGTTTTCACCGGGTGCTCCGGTTTCCCCCACAGTCCAAAAACATGCACTATAGGTGAATTGAATAAAGTAAATTGGCCGTAGTGTTTGGGTGTGTATGGGTGTTACTGGGCATTCGCTGCGTAAAAACATATGCTGGAATAGTTGGCGGCTCATCCCGCTGTGGTGACCTCTGGGAAAAAGACTAAGGCGAAGGAAAATGAATGAATATTTGTATGTAATTTTTATAATAATCTATTTTCTATTTAAAATCTATTTTACAGAAATCTATTTTTGAAATCTTTGAAAATATAATAAAACCATTTATAAAGCATTTATAAAATTATTTGTATTTATTCTTTATTTTACTATTTGACCATTTTCTCAGGCCATGACTCAAATAGACCCCTTTTTCCTGTTTTCTGATTTTGAGCACTGCTTGTGAAATTAATAATAATTTAGTATTTATAATTATGTCAGTGTATTGGAAATAAATCTATATGTGTGTGTGAGTGGAAAAGTAATGAAGACTGTACCATCATCAACCTATTATGTAAACATAACTGTAACATTCAGCCAATTATTCCAATTTTCCAATGACCATTATATTAAACTAAAATTCATAGTTCACCCAAAACTGAAAATGCTCTCATCATTTACTCACCCTTTACTTGTTTCAGACATATGACTTTGTTTTATCTGTTGAACACATTCATTCATTTTCCTTCGGCTTAGTCCCTTTATTCATCTTTGGACTGTGGGGGAAACCGAAGCACCCAGAGGAAACCCACACGAACACGGGGAGAACATGCAAACTCCACACAGAAATGCCAACTGACCCAGCCGGGACTCGAACCAGCGACCTTCTAGTGGTGAGGAAAGAGTACTAACCACTGAGCCACCACCTCTGTCAAACACAAAATAAGTTATTTTGAAGAAAGCTGCAAACAGTCTTCCATAGTAGGAAAACAAACAAGAAGAAGGAAACTCATAAAGGTTTGAAACAAGTAAAAGGTGAGTAAATAATGACAGAATTTCTGATGACAGAACTAAAATCATAACAGGGCTGTACAGTTGAAACCAGAAGTTTACATACACTTTATAAAAAGGCACATAACCATTTAAAAAAGTCAGATGTTAATGTGACTAAACTTTTTCTCTTTTAGGTAAGTTAGGATTATCACATTTGTTTCTGTTATGCTTAATAGCAGAATAATGAGAGAGAGATGTTTTTTGAGAAATTGTTATAACTTTTCTTGAAAGTCAAGTTTACATACAATAAGATTATTATGTCTTTGAAAAAGCTTAGATGATGATGTCAAGGTTTTGGAAGTTTCTGATTGGCTAATTGACAACATTTGAGTTGATTGGAGGCACAACTGTAAAATTGTATTTAAGGAAAACCTCAACACACTGCTTCCTTGTGTCACAACATGGGAAAATCAACAAGCCAGAATCAACAAAAAAGCCAGATTACAATTTGCTAAATTACACTGGGAAAAAGAATAATTTTTGGAGACATGTCCTGTGGTCTGATAGAACAAAGATTGAACTGTTTGGCCATAATGACCAGTGTTACATTTGGAGGACAAAGGGGAAAGCTTACAAGCCTAGGAACGCCGTCCCAACTATGAAGTATGGGGGCGGCAGCATCATGTTGTGGGGCTGTTTTGCTGCAAGAGGGACTGGTCCAATTCACAGCATAGATGGCATCATGAAGAGAGAACATTATGTAGAAATACTGAAGCAACATCTCAAGACATCAGCTAGGAAATTAAAACTTGGCCACAAATGGGTCTTCCAAACAGACCATGACCCTAAACATACTGCCAAATTAGTTAAAATGTGCTTTAAGGACAACAGAGTGAATGTTTTGGAGTGCCATCACAAAAACCTGACCTCAATCCTATAGAAAATTTGTGGGCAGAGTTGAAAAAGCTTGTGCGACCGCCAACAAATCTGACTTAGTTACACTAATTCTGTCAGGAGGAATGGGCCAAAATTCCTGCAAAATACTGTGAGAAGCTTGTGGAAGGATACCCAAAACATTTGACCAAAGTTATACAGTTTAAAAGCAAAGCTAAAAAAATACCAAGGAAATGTATGTAAACTTTTGACTGTCTAGAAATTAATAAAAAATTCTCAAAAAACAAAATTATCTCATTATTCTGGCATTTAGCAAATGTAAATCATTTAGATAATCCTAACGGACCTAAAATAGTAAACGTTTAGTATGATTTACCATCAGACATTTTTTGAAAAATGGTTATGTTTTTTTTTTTAGAGTGTATGTAAACGTCTGGTTTGAACTGTAGATTTCAGAAACTCTTGTTATTAGTGACTCTGGTGGCGGTTAAGTGAACTGCAGCCAACAACTTTTTTTTTATCCTTTTCTTCGTGTGCAAGTAACACAAGAGATTGGGTGTGTGTTTTAAGGCAATTACATTCAAGAACATTAAATTATAACCCTTTAAATATAAAACAATCTCTCGCCTGACCCTTGATCAACCTCAAACCTACCCAGTGAGTGTGTGAATTATCAGTCACTGAAAAAGTCATTCAATTGGATTTACAAATTTTTTTAAGGTAAATGGTGGCAAACATTTTTTGGGCTGTATTTAAACAGTTAATTTAGCAATGTTCAACTTATTTTGATTGTTTAAATTCAGCCTATATAAATTGTTTGAAAACACTTGCCTTAATTTTTTTTTTTTTTTTTAGTAAATCCAATGAATAATTTTTTGCACTCTGATGATGATCCACATAATATGTGGGACACTTGGGTCTAAGTGTTTGTACCTCACCATAATTACATACATGCTGATAAAAGTATGTGTTAGTTCTAATACATATAGGTTTACTGGTATCCATGCATATTCTTGTATATATTAGCATATTTACGTAGCCTAGTTTTGCATGGTCATCTTAAAAAATAAATCACATGAACTATCAAATTATTCATGTAGCACCTTACTACAACTGAAGATAACCAAAGTGATTTACAACAAAAAATAAAAAATTACACAACAAAACTTAAAAACAAATAAACATCCTTTAAATAATGCTAAAATGTTTATAAAAACAATAAAATATTCAAACAGAGGAAAAACGGTCAGTGCTACTAAGTATTAAAGGGGACCTATCATGCAAAAATCACTTTTATAAGGGGTTTAAACACAGTTGTGTAGAAACAGTGTGTCAATATGTCAGCCTCTAATGGTAAAAATTAATTTATTCTATTTTTTATAATCACACTTCATAAAAACAGACTGCAGAAACACTTTGATTGACATTCACCCCCTACATGTCATCAGAGGGGAAAGTCTCGCCAATTAGTGATGATCTCTTCCTCCCCATATGGAGCGAAATCTGTGCCAATCTTTCACAAACAAAACCTCTGTTGTTATTATCTGTTGTTAACAAATGGTGCTGTTATTTCCCCAGGAGAGTAACATGAATTGACCCACAGCGCCATCTGCTGCCTTGGTGTAGGAAATGACCCAAGTGCATTTGTGAGAAAAACTGCCTGAATGCATGGGAGAAAATCCGCCTCCATCCATTTGTGAGAAAATCTTCCTGTATGCATTTGTGAGATTTATTTATAAAGATAGTCTTTTTATTTGTTCATAACAATACATTTATTTCTTAACACCATAGTAAAACATGAAACTGGACTGACGCAGTTTCAATTTACTAGAACTTCTATGTTAAGCTGCTTTGACACAATCTACATTGTATAAGCGCTATAGAAATAAACATGAATTGAATTAAATTGAACACCACCAGGTTTTGCTCAAACTGACATTTGCCTTTGCAAAGTGGTTTCTGTTTTTGTTTGCGAGTCAATGGATTCTTTGCAAAGCAAAATGTGTTTGTTTGCAAAATGCTGAATTTGTTTGTGAAATATTGGCACAGATTTCACTGCAAACGGTTAGTATAGACAGCCTTGAGTGAGAAGCCACGCGCCATTAATTTTTTTACGCTGTACCTGCTGAAGATAATGTCAGCAACTAACAGGCATTATAAATGTTGAGTTTTAGGATGCACAAATGAACATTGTATTCTCCATAAACTGCCTTCTGTCCCTTCTGTTCGTCCTATTTTGAATATGCCGCTATACTGACGCATAGGCGTTTGTAGCTCCGCCCTCTTTTAAAAAAAAGGGGCATCATCTAATTTGAATTTACAGCCACTGTCCAAAGCAGCAGTTTGGATCAAAGCCTTATATGGGCAGTTTAAAAGAGTAACAAAAACATATTAGTGGGGTATTTTTGAGCTGAAACTTCACACATACACACTCGAGGGGACATCAGAGAACATTTTTACATCTTGTAAAAATGGGCATAATAGGTCCCCTTTAAAAGCCATTTTGAATAAGTGGGTCAAGTTTGGCTTTTAATAGTTCAGTGATTGCACTTGACATGCAGCAACATTGTTATATTAACAAAAATGAATCTGTCATTAAGCTTTTATGGGAATAGCTAGGCGACTTTCTGGATTACTGAAGGAGTGCAGTAACTTTTCACGCCTCTGGCTGGATCTCGGTTTGGCCGCTCAATTGTGTTGGGGGCAGACAGACAGACAGCTGTCCGGTCTCGCGCATCAGAGCAGCTTTCATATATGGTCACGTAATCATGGCAACCTTGACGTCCTCTTTCTAAAAACAGACCGGACACTACACGAGTGCGTGGAGGAAGGTGACGACGCGTTTTACCGTTCATGTCGTACAAGCTCCACAGCACAAGATACAGCATTTCTTCAAAAAGAAAATAAAAACAAACAGATCCAACACACACCGAAGTGTGTTGAACAAACGCGCGCGCTCCGGGTGATGAGCGTGGCTTTGGATTACTGCCACAGTAGATCGCGCGACACCATGGAGAGTTTGGAGAGGCAGCTCATTTGCCCCATTTGCCTGGAGATCTTCACCAAACCGGTGGTCATTTTACCGTGCCAGCACAACCTCTGCCGCAAATGTGCCAACGACATCTTTCAGGTATTATCAAAATATGCTAAATATACAAACGAGAAGTTAACAATGTTTGAACAAAACTGTATTATTGCTTGCTGGAGAGGTTTGTATGATCAGCTGATATGTTGCTGTTATTTTAGAACATGTCATGGTAGTTACCAGTATAAAATGGCTAGAATGCTCTCTAACGTATTCCAACACAACAGCAGTGATTTAAAACAGCCCCTGTATATTCAAGACAGCTTATTATATGTAATAATTATTTATCTAATTAGAACATTCAGTAGTTTGAAGCTGCTAGACACAAATACACATAACCACATTGTCATACTATCATTTTATTTTATCATGATTAATAAATAATGTTAATTGTATATTAAATATAAAAATATTTATGTGTGTGTATCAGGCCTCAAACCCCTACCTGCCCACACGGGGAGGCTCTTCATTGGGCTCCGGCGGCCGGTTCCGCTGTCCCTCCTGCAGGCATGAAGTGGTTCTGGATAGGCACGGGGTCTATGGCCTGCAGAGGAACCTGCTGGTGGAGAATATCATAGACATGTACAAGCAGGAGTCCAGCAGGTACTGTTACTGTAACTGAAACGTACAGCTTCACATTCTTTTATCTAATCCTTCATGTTGTGTAAACTTTTTTTGGAACCCAGGCTTTCCTCCTATTCTATTCTATTCTATTCTATTCTATTCTATTCTATTCTATTCTATTCTATTCTATTCTATTCTATTCTATTTGTTTATATTAGTTTATATTTTATTCTACTTTATTCTCTTCTATTCATTTCTACTTGTTTCTTTTCTATTTGTTTCTATTCTATCAATTTTTACTCTATTCGTTTCTATTCTAGTTGTTTCTATTCTATTCTATTCGTTTCTATTCTATTCTATTCTATTCTATTATATTAGTTTCTATTCTATTCTATTTGTTTCTATTCTAATCTATTTTACTCTATTCTGTTCGGTTCTATTCTACTCGTTTCTATTCTATTTTGTTCTATTCTAGTCTGTTCTATTCTATTAGTTTCTATTTGTTTCTATTTTATTCAATTTTATTCTCTTCTATTAATTTCTATTTGTTTCTATTCTATTCGATTCTTTTCTATTTGTTTCTTTTCTATTCTGTTCTATTCTAGTTTATTAGTTTCTATTCTATTCTATTCTATTCTATTCTATTATATCATATTATACTGTATTATATTATATTATATTATATTATATTATATTATATTAGTTTCTATTCTATTCTATTTGTTTCTATTCTAATCTATTTTACTCTATTCTGTTCTGTTTTGTTCTACTCATTTCTATTCTATTCTGTTCTATTATATTTGTTTCTATTTGTTTCTATTTTATTCAATTTTATTCTCTTCTATTCATTTCTATTTGTTTCTATTTCTTAGGGAGTGCAGAATTATTAGGCAAGTTGTATTTTTGAGGATTAATTTTATTATTGAACAACAACCATGTTCTCAATGAACCCAAAAAACTCATTAATATCAAAGCTATTCTATTAGTTTCTATTCTATTATATTTTATTCTATTAGTTTCTATTCTATTCTATTTTATTCTATTAGTTTCTATTCTATTCTATTTTATTCTATTAGTTTCTATTCTATTCTATTCTATTTGTTTAGTTTAGTTTCTATTCATTTCTATTCTATTCCATACTGTTCTATTATATTAATCTCTATTCTATTCGTTTCTATTCAATTCGTGTCTTTTTATTTCTATTCTATTCATTTATATTCTATTTGTTTTTATTCTATTCTATTCTATTCTATTCTATTCTATTCTATTATATTCTATTCTATTCTATTCTATTTATTTTTATTCATTTCTATTTGTTTCTATTCATTTCTATTCTATTCTGTTTGTTTCTATTCTGTTCTATTCATTTATATTCTATTAGTTTCTATTCTGGGCGACACACTGGCGCAGTAGGTAGTGCTGTCGCCTTAGCACTAGAAGGTCGCTGGTTCGAGCCTCGGCTGGATCAGTTGGCATTTCTGTGTGGAGTTTGCATGTTCTCCCTGCGTTCGTGTGGGTTTCCCCAGAATAATAAAGGGACTAAGCTGAAAAGAAAATGAATGAATTAGTTTCTATTCTATTCTATTCTATCTCAGCACATGGTCGGTTTGTGTGTGCTAGACTATAAGTAGGTCAGTGTGACAGGAGCTATTTCAGACACACTTTCTGTGTTTATCAGTTGCCCCAACACACATATACATACACCGCTTTCTTTGCGGGGACCTGTTATACAATTTGGTTGTTTTCATACTGATCTTTCAGATTACAGTTTTTCCCAATTCTTTACACACGTTTTCTGAAAGCATGTCTCATATTGTCAGAACTCTTCTCACAAATAAAAAAACACACACACATTGGGCAAAACCCTTCAATTCTCCTGCAAAATGAAACTTTACATTCAAAACTTTTAACATTGAACACAAAACATTGATTTCTTCTCAAAATGGTATTTTGTCACAAACCATCACACGAATAGACATTTATAAGAACCAGTTGATCACTGATGTTTACAGTAAAAAAAAACAAAAAAAGTGTGAAATTCATACACTTTCCATCCCCAGGCAGAAAAAAAAAATCCTCAATAGGATTGAGAAATAGAGAGTATGGAAGGAGATACAGTTTTTCTTAGTTGTTTACACACAATTACTTGTACTTCAGACACAATGACTACAACATGTAACTGATGCACCAACTCCCTGAACCAATTCTGCTAAACTACAAGCACAATTCATGCTCTACACTCAAATTGCAGGTTTAAAACACACTTTTTTCAAAACACTACAGACAATTCTCTGCATTTGGCACAAATTTCATGCAGAAAATCTCTTGTTTTCACGAGGAACACACTGTCATTCAAAATTGTAACGTGAGTTGTCCTACTTTGCATACTAACTCATCAGACAGGTAAACACCCGTCACACATAATTGCAATTTAGAAATCAGAGCTCATCTCATATTCTCCATTTTCTCAATCCTATTCAGGAATTTTTTTTCTGACTGGGGATGGAAAGTGTATGACCGAAATCCACACTTTATTTGTTTTTTTTTTACTGTAACTATTCAGTAAATCTTTCTGTTGATGGCATATGTAGACCACGTTAGGTGCAACTTTGTGTTGGTTGGGATGAACACTGTGTACACTGTTTTTGTGGGGGAAATGCCGTATTTGGTACTGTGTGTTTGTGTGTTTTGTATAAAACAATATTCTGAAATATTTTACAATGCACTTTTGTAGGCCTATGTACTGTCTGTAGTAATTGTAACACTGAACAAAAAAAGGCTCACAGTAAGTCATTATGATGAATGGAGAAGAAGTGGTCATGGTGTTTTACATTAAGCACATCAGTGATCAACTGTTCTTATATGTCTATTCATGTGATGGTTTTTATGTGTCATTTGAAAACAAAATACCATTTTGAGAAGAAATCACACTGTTTTGAATGAAAAGTTTCATTTTGCAGGAGAATTGAAGGGTTTTGCCCAATGTGTGTGTGTTTTGTGATTTGTGTGTAGAGTTCTGACAATATGAGACATGGTTTCAGAAAATGTGTGTAAACAATTGGGAAAAACAAAAAAATGAGAATACTGTTATTTCATTAACCGCCAAGCTGATCACAAAAATAGAAACAAAAAATAAAAATATATCCTTAAGGATGCTGTTTTAGTATGCCCCAAATTTTAGCATGTAAAAAGTTTCAGCATACCAAAAAGTTTTTAGTATGGTTTGTGTTTATGCAAGTGAGACAAGTATGGTGCTAATCGACAAGGCACCAATAATGTCCCATACACCATACTAATCAAGCAATACAACTGTTTATTGCTGGTACACACCGCTGATATCAATTATCACAATGATGGTCAATAATCATAAATCATCATAGTCATAAACATCATTAATCGAAATACAATAAAATTGCATAAAAGGCTTATAAAGATGAGTAATAAGGGCGACAAAAGACAGATAATGAAAACCCAAGCAATTTGACATAAGTATATACAACCTCAGAGATGTGCCATCATTTTCCTCTTCAAAGTCTGGGGAGCCCGTTGTAGTCACATTGGAAAACCAACATGTGTGTCTGAGAATGCCAGGCGATGTGCACTTGTCCCACGGCTGAGCTTCCACTGTTTCAGCAAGAAACCCTCACCTATATAGTCAAAATTTTGGTGCTTGCCAAAAGTCGGCCTATTAGGTAAGAGAGAAGAGTGAGTTGATCAGGCCTGCGACTAGGTGCACATTATTTCATATTGCAAAGCACAAATTTGAGGTTTGTAGTGTCAGCATGATTTTGTAGCATCAATATTATACCTCCTGAGATCATTCTCTGGTCATTTGGTCATGCTTGAGGGTCAATATTTTGCCTCCTGGAATTTGGAGAAAGGTGTGAAGTTAACCTTAAGGTCATGAGACCTTTCTCTGGTCATTTGGTCATTTGTTGAGTGAAACGGGTGAAAAACAAAAAATAATAACCCATTTCTTACAGATGCTCAAGGGTTTAGTAAAATCTCTCTGATTGTGTGTAAGCAGCAGTAAACCAGAGCCACAAGTGAAGGAAGAGGTGTTGATGTGCGAGGAGCATCAGGACGAGAGGATTAATATCTACTGCGTGACGTGCTCTGTTCCCACTTGTTCGTTATGCAAAGTGTTCGGGAGTCATCAGACCTGTGAGGTGGCTCCACTTAAATCTGTCTACGAGTCCCAAAAAGTAAGACTTTTATCCATCGTTCTGCTTCATCTTTCTCCACTGCTGTCTTCATGATGACTGACCAGTTTATATTTACATCTACAGACAGAGCTGTCCGATGGCGTTGGTCTGTTAGTGGGTAACAATGACAGAATTCAGGGCATCATCAGTCAGCTAGAGGAAACCTGCAGATCTGTGGAGGTCAGTCTGTGTGTGTATGAATGAATTATCAGTGGTAATAAATGTTTTTTGTTAGCTACACTGTAAAAAAATCCATTAGCTTGTGTATGTTGTGAGACTCATTTTTTTTTCCCATTTATTTATGGTTGAAATTTACATAATGGAACCTTGATCTCTGCTCTGTAGATTTTTTTTATGTTGAAAAGATATATGAGGAGTTTAACAAAGTTTGACATTTTAGTAGTTTGAATATATATATATATAATTTTTTTTTTTTTTAGTTTATTACCAGTTTTTGTAACATTTGCAACACCAATACAGACAATTTATCACTTCAAACTTTTAAAAATGACAATAAAAGTAACTTTTTCAAACTTTTCAACACCAAAAATTGTTGGAAGATAGAACAAGGTCTCATGATGCAATTCAAAAGCATAAATAAATGGAAAAGCCCATAGATCACACAATATGGAAAACTGTTAAAGGGCACCTATTATGTCCCCTTTAACAAGATGTAAAATAAGTCTCCGATGTCCCTGGAGTGTGGATCTGTCCCTGGAGTGTGTATCTGAGGTTCAAAAATACCCCACACAAAACTTTCTGAAACTACCCCTATGATCCAAGTTGTGTCGTTTATGTGACTGTCGCTTTAAATTCAAATGAGATTGTGCTCCTAGCTCTGTTTTCAAAAGAGGGCGGAGCTACAAATGCAAAGTGTCAGCATAGAGGCAGATTCAAAACAGGTCTAATGTTGTCTTTAAAAAAGTCAAAAGAAGTGGCCCAGAAGAAGGTAGTCTATGGAGACTACAGTGTTCATTTATGCAACTTAAAACTCGACATTTATAATTCTTCTACTTAGTCACTGACATTATCTATGCTAATGAGGGAGAGATTATTAGCCCTGTCACTAATAGGCGGGGCTTTCCTCCTCTGATGACAAGTACAAAGTCAGAATGTCAATCAACGTGTTTCTGACTGTTGTGATCAAGTTTGATTATAAAAAATATAATTAATATTTTTTTACCATTAGCGGTGTGCTAAATTCACACAATGTTGCCACATAATTGTGTCTAAACCCCTTCTGAAAACGATTTTTGCATAATTGGTCCTTTTTAGGCGGTTCATTCCGCTGTGGCGACCCCAGATTAATAAAGAGAGTAAGCCGAAAAGAAAATGAATGAATGAATGAATGAATGGTCCTCTTTAATGTACGGATATTTTTTATAGTGTATTTTTATGTAGTGATGTCAATGCATGTGTGTTTGTGTGCAGGAAAACGGTCGCAGGCAGAAGTCTCGTGTTTGCGAGTGGTTTGATCGTCTGTATGCTCTTCTGGAAGAACGCAGAGGCGATCTAACGCTGAAGATCACCGCAGAACAGCAGGAGAAGCTGGATTATATCAGTGCCCTACAGCGCAAGTACATGCACATAAACACACTACACACAAAACAAAAAACTGTGTATAGTCTATATTATCTACGACCGATGATAAATGAGCAAGAAAGACAGCATAATATTCATATATATATATATATATATATTTTTTTTTTTTATTTAAAGATTATATTTTATCTATGGGTGGTATGGTGGCTCAGTGGTTAGCACTGTCACCTCACAGCAAGAAGGTAGCTGGTTCGAGCTGGGTCAGGTGGCATTTCTGTGTGGAGTTTGCATGTTCTCCCTGTGTTCGTAAGGGTTTCTGCCGGGTGCTCCGGTTTCCCCCACAGTACAAAAAAAAAAACATGCGCTGTAGGTGAACACAGTGGAATGAACCGCCAACTTATCAAGCACATGTTTTATGCAACGGATGCCCTTCCAGCTGCAACCCGTCACTGTGAAACACCCACACACTCTCATTTACACACATACACTACGACAATTTTAACTTACCCAATTTATCTATACCGCATGTCTTTGGACTTGTGGGGGAAGCCGTAGAACCTGGAGGAAACCCATGCGAACACGGGGAGAACATGCAAACTTCACACAGAAAAGCCTACTGACCCAGCTGAGGCTCGAACCAGTGACCTTCTTGATGTGAGGCAAGAAAGTTGCAACCCACTGCGCTACCGCGCCGCCCTTCATCATTTCATCCAGGAATAAATTCCATTTCTAAAATAAACATAACATAATAACATAAATAGGCGACGCGGCGGCGCAGTAGGTAGCGCTAGTGCTGTCGCCTCACAGCAAAAAGGTCGCTGGTTCGAGCCTCAGCTGGGTCAGTTGGCATTTATGTGTGGAGTTTGCATGTTCTCACCACGTTCATGTGGGTTTCCTTCGGGTGCTCCGGTTTCCCCCACAGTCCAAAGACATGCGGTACAGTTGAATTGGGTAAGCTAAATTGCCCATAGTGTATGTGTGTGAATGAGTGTGTATGGATGTTTCCCAGAGATGGGTTGTGGCTGGAAGGGCATCCGCTGCGTAAAACATGTGCTGGATAAGTTGGCGGTTCATTTCGCTGTGGCGACCCCAGATTAATAAAGGGACTAAGCCGAAAAGAAAATGAATGAATGATTTCAGTGCGTATTTTACTTGTGATTTTGCAAGATACCAGTATTGTGTTTAAAGTGCAATTTAAAGGCTTAACTTGGTTTATCAGTTTAAATAGTTTGTCTAAATAGTTTGGCTAATTAACTTTTGGGTAGAAGTTTGGCTAAGTAGGAAAGTCACTGCACACCAGTTTTGCGTTCCAGAAAAAAAAATCCTAAGGGGCTAATAATATTGACCTTAAAACAAAAAAATAAAAATAAAAGTTTTTATTCCAGTCAAACTAAAATAAATAAGAATTTTATTCCTGAAGATAAAATATAATAGAAAATATTATGAAAAGTTTTCTTGCTCTGTAAAACATCACTTGCCAAATAATTGAAAAAGAATTAAAATGTCACTGGAGGACTAAAATGTTGCCTTCAGCAGTATAAATACAGTATTTCTGTCTGCTTTCTTAATGTTATTTACAACATGTTTTCTCTACTCTGCCATACTAAGTATCTTTATGTTTTCATAATGTTTAATACTATTAATCACCTGTGCAGGTACAGAGAGCATCTGGATAACTCCGCTAAACTGGTGGAGACAGGAATTCAGACGATGGAGGAATCTGAGATGGCCATCTTCCTGCAGGTCTACAAAGTTCTTCACTTTGCTCTGCTTTTTATTTAAAAAAAGGAATTATATATATGCAACCATGCAAATTTTTCCAAGTGAAATCTCTAATCAAAATGTCTCTCTAACAGAACACGAAGCCTCTGCTACAACAGTAAGAACCAGATAAACATCTATATTCTATATCTAAACTTTGAGAAACTCTTTTATTACGTCAACTTGATCATTCTCATCTCTTTAACCTCAGGATTGCAGAAAGCCGGAATGTGTCTCACTTAGAAAAGGTGGAGCGTGGATATGAAAACATGGATCATTTCTCTGCAAACTTCCAGTCGGAACGAAGAGCAATCCTCAGCATAGACTTTATCAAGGGTAAACCAACTCTAATCCTTTCAGTTTAATTTCAGTCTGTCCCTTTATTGACCTTATTCTTTAATGCAAAAGCAGGCGCAGCCATTGGAACCTTAAACCTAAAAAAACACGCTTGTTATGCTGATTGATGTTGCAAATTGGTATTTTCTTATACTGTATTTAGTCATAAACACACTTGTTTGTAGAGAAAGTAATTTGACCATTTGTCATTCCAAGTCATTTTCCTTAGGGCTGCACATCGTTGCAATATAGGCTCATTCTGAAAACGTAGCCCTGTATAGATTATTGGAGATCGCGAATTATGGAGCCAGAGGAACGTATGGCTGCATTTCGTCTTTAAAACGAGCAATATAGGGCGGTATGAAGTAGTTCCTTTTTGCGGTTACCAGCTGACCGCTTACCTCCGTATGGACGGATTTTCCACTGTTACCAGTTTGTGCGGTAGCTCGACAGGTACGTTGGCGGACTTGAGAGGCAGAGAAGAGTTGACTGCGACAACAGGGTTTGAGTCCGGTGAAAATCGGTTCCAGAAAGCAGATAAGACAAAAACAGAAGCCAAAAAATAAAATAAACAAGTAAATAACAGGCTGGTCAATTGGTGCTTTTTAAAACACCATAGGTTGGGTTTAGGGAAGAGGAGGGTGAGTGGGGGGATCAGTCGGTCAGTCAGTCAGTCAGTTGACCGTGGCCACACTCGCTAGAGAAATTTGAGATCTCAAAAACCTTACACAGAGGCACCTGGCGGATTTGCATATACATTTCTGAAGAGCACCAAATACGTCTCAGGAGCTGAATTTTTTGCAGTTTTTGTTTTCATATGTAATCAGAATAGGTCTGGGTTGACATCGTTTCAGGATCAATATCACAATGTGATCTTTCTCAATAGTCACATTGCAGTATCAGCAATGTTGAGTCTGGATTATAATTTACATTTGCATGGGTTTTGGAGGATCGTAAATGTATGAGGATTTTAAAAATATTCAGGCCTAAGAAATTGTACCAATTGTAACTTTAATAACTATTAATTTTATTGAATTATTTATAAAATGAAGTACTATTTGACATTTGATTATTCAATTACTGCATACCGGAATACTGTTAGAGTATCTATGCTTGTAGATTGTTTATTACATTTTATGCATATGCACTCACCTACAGAACTATACCAATCAATCTAAAATGATAAATCCTTTCTGAATAGAGATAGTCAAGTCATCTGGTGAAATTAAAAAACAAAATATCGCAATGTCAGATTTTTCCAATATCGTGCAGCCCCATTGGTAAATAAATCAGATGTCCTAAAAGAATCTGGTGAATAAAACAACATAGGCTCATTCTGAAAATGTAGCCCTATATAAGTTTCTGGAGATCGCGAATTATGTTGCCAGCGTGTGTATAGCTACATGTCATCTTTAAAACGAATGCTAAGGGGCGGTATGACGTCGTTCCTTTTCGCGGTTACCAGCTGACCACTTACCTCCGTATGGACGGCTTTCCCGCTGTTACCAGTTTGTCCAGTAGCTCGTTGCATACGTCGGAGAATTTGAGACACAGAGCGGAGTTGACTGAGATGTTGGGGTTCAAGTGTGGCAAAAAGCAGTTCCACAAAGCAGGTAAGACAAAAACAAAAGCCAAAAAATAAAACAAACAAATAAATAACAGGTTGAGATTGTGGTAAAATCTGAAAACATGGTAAAAATCAAGCTTCCGAGAGGGCTTTTCTTTTTCTGAATTGCTTTTTAAAGCTGTCGGTTGGGTTTTGGGATTTGGGTGGGTGCTGGTCAATCGGTGCTTTTGAAAACACTATCGGTTGGGTTTAGGGAAGGAGGAGGGTGGGTCAGTCGATCGGTCAGTGAGTCAGTCAGTCGACAGCGGCCTGTGGTGGATTTACACGAGAACACCAGGTGCGAATGACACTCACCAGAGAAATCAGAGATCTCAAAAACCGTACACAAAAATAAAAACTGCAAAAAAACATACCTCCTGGGACATATTTGGCTCTCTCCAAAACTGTACATAGGGGTACGTAATCAGAATGAGCCTGGGTTGGATTAAAAGGTAAATAACCATTAGTTATTACAGATGGTGACGACAATGATGAGGATGAGGATGATGACGAAGAAATGCCCACTGCTGTTAATCCTGAGACATCTTCAGGAGCCGCACCTGCCCCAGTTCAGCAGAGACAAACCCCTGTGCCAAATCCTCCACCAATGGCAGCTGACTCTATCCAAATGTCATCAAAGTCCAGCCAATCAGCAAACACAAACCCGACAGAGAACACGCCCTTAGTTACACCCACTCCAGACTCCACTCACATCCCTTCCGCAGATGCACAAGCACAGGTAAGAGCTTTTATCCTTCGAATTCTGTTTCATATAAGTGATGCCCTGAAATTATGACTGTTTAGTAATGTATTTTGAAAGACACATCATAATGATCATAAAGCAGGGACTACTGTGTTCAGGGTCAGTTTCAATTTGGCAGAGATTAAATTATGATTTAAACACATGACCCGCAGAGCAGAGCAGCAAATCATTAAAATGTGCCATCAAAATGAACATAAATGCTATAAATGTGTGTAATGTAAAAATGAATGAATAGTTTTAAACACCGCATCAGTTTTTCTTCACAGCACTGAGCTTCATAACCAATATCAACATGTTTCTGTTATGCAGTAACCAATCAGAGGCATTTAGATTAGTCAACTACAAAACTAAACATTCATTGTGTTATTCATTCATAGTGCTTATAACGGGAGTTTTATTTAGCATGTTTTGTCTTTGTAGCCAAATTACGACATTTTTCTCTAAACACAAATACAAGAGTTCAGTTAACTGACAATAGTAATCATTGTTACGGTAACACTTTACAAAAAGGTTGCATTAGTTCATGTTATTTGATGTATTTACTAACATGAACCAATAATGAATACATTTATTACAGTATTTATTAATCTATGTTAATGTTAGTTAATAAAAAATGAAGTCATTCAATTTTAGTTCTTGTTAACTCACTGTGGATTAACAAATGTAACAACTTTGCCTATGCATTAGTAAATGTGAAACTAAGGTGAATGGTTGCTGGTTCGAGTCCCGGCTGGCCCAGTTGGCATTTCTGTGTGGAGTTTGAATGTTCTCCACGTGTTTGTGCGGGTTTCCTCTGGGTGCTTCGGTTTCCTCCACAGTCCAAAAACATGCTCTATAGGTGAATTGAATAAACTAAATTAGTGTATGTGTGTGAATGAGTGTGTATGGATGTTTCCCAGTATGGGGTTGCAGCTGAAAGAGCATCCGCTGTGTAAAACATATGCTGGATAAGTTGGTGGTTCATTCCACTGTGGCCACTCCTGATGAATAAGGGGTGAAGGAGAATGAATGAATGAAGTATTGTACATACTTAGTTTTTTTTAGCAAGTACATTAACTAACATTCATTAATGGAACCTTATTGTAAAGTGTGACCATTATCAACATAATTATACAAAAAAATATAATTATAATTCAAAATTATAATAAACAAAAGTCATTATTTTTAAATTACTGCAGACCCACCCTGTTGTGAGTTACAGCTTTTAAAGTATAATTTATATACAACTTAAAAAGTTTGTAGGGCAGTGCGGTGGCGCAGTGGGTAGTTTGTGGGTATTTCCCAGTGATGGGTTGCAGCTGGAAGGGCATCCGCAGCGTAAAACATATGCTGGATAAGTTGGAGATACATTCCGCTGTGGTAATCCCTGATTAGTAAAGGGACTAAGCCGAAAAGAAAATAAGTAAATGAAAAAGTTTGTTGTTGTTGTTATGATTGTATTTGGTATTCTAATTGATTGAAGAAATTGACGCAGTTAGTGACCCCAATAAGAAAATAATTATAAAATCAGTTCTGAGGGAAACATATTACCATTTCTGTCCTTGACAGTAATTGACCTTGACTTATTTCTAGGTTTTTTTTTAAATTATGGAACTTAAAAGTATAGTGAAATTATGCGTTTTGTAAAATTAAGTGGACCAAAAATAACATTAAAAAGTATTAATAATCTTGTACCGCTAAAGATTTCTTTGCCAAGAAAACTACAGCACATTCATAAAGTCTTATTATTGACACTTATTGAAGTAATTCTATTACAAGTAAAGACTATTTACATCAGGGTGAGAACGCATGTCATAATACAGTACAATTCCTTCCAGAATAATCTCAAATGACCACCTTCATCATACACATGGGATTAACACACAATACAATGTGAATATACAGTTGAAGTCAGAATTATTAGCCCCCCTGTTTATTTTTCCCCCAATTTCTGTTTAACAGAGAGATTTTTTCAACACATTTCTAAACATAATAGTTTTATTAACTCATTTCTAATAACTGATTTATTTTATCTTTGCCATGATGACAGTCAATAATATTTGACTAGATATTTTTCAAGACACTTCTATACAGCTTACCGTGACTTTTAAAAGCTTAACTAGGTTAATTAGGTTAACTAGGCAGGTTAGGGTAATTATGCAAGTTATTGTATAAGGATGGTTTGTTCTGACTATACAAAACAAATGTAGCTTAAAGGGGCTAATAATTTTGTCCCTAAAATGCTTTTTAAAAAAAATTAAATCTGCTTTTATTCTAGCCGAAATAAAACAAATAAGACTTTCTCTAGAAGAAAAAATATTATCAGACATACTGTGAAAATGCCCTTGCTCTGTTAAACATCATTTGGGAAATATTTAAAAAAGAAAAAAAATTAAAAGGGGGGCTAATAATTCTGACTTACTCTGTATATACCCATATACGTATACACACATTAGCATGTACTAGTCAGTTGAGCATCTTCTATTTGTTTATAGCAACAAAATCTGGTTTTCTAACTGAAATATATTGAATTCATGTCCTCCATTTTCCAGGAATATTTCCCTCTTAAAATTATCTACAAAAGTTATTTTTTTTTCATTGCATAGATCTATCCAATTATTTAAGGTTGGTCACTCTTGCTGTAGCCATTTGCATGTAATTGCTTTTTTACTGGTAGTCATGAGAGCATGCATCAGGTATTTTCTGCCATTACTGTATCTAGATTTACACAGTTAAAATATAACAACTTAATTATGGAGGTACATCTCTTTCAAATATATGTTTAAGAGCCTTCTGTATTTCTTGCCAGTATTCTTGACTATACCTATTCCCAAAATATATGATAATGGTTTGCTTTGTTACCTCCACAGTTACTCCAACATTTTGGAGACTTGTTGATATATTTGGTTGTTAGTGCTGGTGTTTTGAAATATCTAATAATGTTTTTCCAACATTTTAATGTTTTCTTGCTGGAAGCTTATAATGTCTTCTTTTTCAATGATGGTGCTAAAGGAGGAGATTCCCTTGTTTGCCGATAATTTACATCATTTGTATAGTTATTTATTTATTTACGGTGTGATGTAGAATTGAAAAAATGCTTTCCCTGCTAGAGTGCTTTTTCTTTCATTCATTCATTCATTCATTCATTCATTCATTCATTTTCTTTTCGGCTTAGTCCCTATATTAATCTCAAGTCGTCACAGTGGAATGAACCGCCTAGTGCTTTTTCTTCTACAAATTATATATTTTGAACTTGTATTCAATAACATAATTTTTTTACAATATAATTCTCATGTGTGCTTTGTTAAATTCAGTTAGTTTTAGAATCATAATGTACAGAATTATGGCAATGACTAACATACTTATCAATATGAGCACTGTGCATCATTAGAAGTGGATTTAAACATGAGAAACAGGCTGGCTGTCAAAAAGCTAGAGATTTTATCAGAAAAATTGGGGATGAAACCGAAATTGTATTTCCAGAAATGTTAAAATTGCAAATCACTTATTTGCAAAATTTTCTCAGTTCAGTAATAATTCATGTGACTACATTATAAATTCTGCAAACATGCTCTGTCTGTCCTTCTTACTGTTCATTTATCTATTTATCTATCTCATTTTTTCTTTCTTTCACATTCATTCAGGTAACCTCCGGTCCCGGCCAGACATCTGATGATGGACAACGCCATGTTTTCTCTTTCTCATGGTTAAATACGCAGAAGTAGCCCAATACTTAGTTGATAAGCCTGCAACAACAAAGTTAACGTTCCAGAAAAGCCTGTTGTACATCAAAGTTAATATTGTATTACTTTTCCAATAATAAATATACATTTAATAGCTAAATAAGAATAAAAAAAACATTTCTTTCTGAAGTAGAGGACTAAAGTGCAAAATAAATGATGAAATAAGTAAAGCCTAAATCTTGTCTTTTGTTTACTGCAATATGTCCATATTGAGTGCACGCTTTTTCCTATTGAAACAGAGGAAGGAAAAGCTTAAAAACATAAAAAGATAGCAAACACAAAGTATTTATAAATCAGAAATCCCTAAACATACTGTAATAGAAACTCTGACAGTAGGAAAAAGTTATAAATTACAGTCTTAAATCACTCTTTTAGCAATGCGTTACTTTTTAAATAACACTTTAAATGCTGGGTTATTTCAACCCAATTCTCAGTGTAATACAGACCAAACCAACTGATGGGTTCATTTTTTAAATATAGGATCAAATTTAACCCAGTGTTTGGGTTTGTCCATATTTCATCCAGTTTGGGTTTAAATAAATGTAATGTGAAGGTAGGCTATGTTTTTTTAAAAGAGTAAGATAGACTTAAAATAGTAATACATATTTTCTTTTTTACACTGAAAACTAACAACCATTTTGTGAGTCATTCATTTTCCTAAATCGTCCATGATCTTGCGGTTGTGGGTTACGCGCTGGGTCATTTGCTCTGCTCGCGCCATCTGCAGCACCTCGCGCAGCAGGTGAAAGGTCAGATCCAGCGAGATCGGCGGGTCCTCTGACCGGCGCTCGCGCTCCTCTGGGCTGCTCAGGATCCCGTTACCGACACCTCCGATCTGACCTCCTGACAGCCGCTGTGTGAGCTGCAGCTGAATGCGCGACGGTGCTCTCCGGTCGGGCGCGCTCGGGCTGTTGTCAAGGCGGATCCGGTACTCCTCTCCTACGCGCATCAGAACCGGCAGTGGCGCGTCCGTGTGTCCGGGAGCGCAGTCAGAGCTCCAGACGGAGAGTCCGAGGGACACCGCAACGAGAACCACGTGCAGATTCATTTAGGGCAATTCACGGTAATCTGGAAGTATATGGGTTATATATTAACAATTATTTTGCATGATTTTTTATATGAATGACAAACTGTTTTGCATTTTAAAAATACGACGTATTTCTAAATAAATATTTAGGTTATATTTATCTAACATAAAAAGATGTACTTTAAATTTAAAGCACTTTACTTTAAAGGTGTACATTAGTCATTGAGGAAATATACATTTTATAACCAGTGGTTTAGGCTACTACGCTTGGATTTAATAATGATTTCCATATAAATAAGTGAAATATATATATTTAAATGCATATGAGCACATGTTTAGAAGTAACCTGATGACCATATCTTATATATTTATTTCAGTCTGTTTAAATTGTTTATTTGCTCATTCAATTCTTCATAAAAAATACAAAGGCTACACATAATTAGTCCTATATCCCCAAAAATATCTTCGTTATCTGGCTCCTTTGAGCTTCTGATGGCCCTGTGAATCAGATGTCCAGTGGTTTAAAGTTTCCAGGGAAATAACACTAACTGTATCATTCTAAAGAGTAACATTGTATCAAGTGCTACAATCAGTACCGCCGCTCCCTATACGCAGAGTACGCAGGCTGAGTAGGGCCTCAGCTCCGGAAGGGGGCACCATCTCGGACGGTTGCTCAAAAAAACAATATTAACATTTATTTAATAATATTAACACAAACTGAGTGTAAATAAAGTGTATATTTATAATATGTTGTTAAAAGAAATAAAAAAAAATCATTTTATGACGAACGCAATAACAAACATGTGACGTAATTTTTTCCGTGTACGCGCATAGACGCGTACGCGCGGCGCGGTCCGGTCCACTGTCTGTGCGGCTGCTAGCAGCAAATATTTATAATTGATGCAAGTTGCATCTCTATCCCCGGGAAGACAACAGCAGTCTGGAGCCGAGAAGAGAAAAAAAGTGCAAGATGAATCGCGTGGACCATTTTCAGGTAACTTCCATGAATCTGGAAAACATATTTTTGCTTGTTTACTAGAGAGGCTAACGTTTAAACTCCGCCACAACTGCACCAAATCTGCATTATTTGTTGTTGTTTACGTTCAGTTTATTTGCTTTGCGGCTCTGCATTGTGCTTTAAACTGTGACAGGACATGTTTTATGACTTTTCGCATTTGCCCCTCTTCCCCATGTTGCTGGTAAATGCACAAACTCAATTCTTTTAACATCTTGTGCAATAGTTTACAATTCTGTTTGCACACCAGCTACATACACATGCACTGCACAATTATTTCAGTGTATGTATTATTTATTATTATATAGTTATTATATTATGTTATATAATTATATATTATATAATTCTTTTCAGTTGTTTATTGTTTTTCAATAAAGTCTCTTTTGTCTTTACATCGGTGGATTGGTGTGTTTTAGGCCGGTTTTTCATTTTTGTACATTACAATATGAAATAACAAAACTGACTCATTCTGTAATTTCTGAAAGATCAATAATATAAAATCTAATATAATATAAAAGCATGAATTCATTAATGATTATTTTTTTCTGAATGTTAAAGTTTTTGTTTAAAAACACACTAATTTTAATACACTTTTTAATTCTTAAAAATCTCAAATGTCTTTGATTTATACTGACAGTGAGAGTCAATGTTTGTCACCATAGATTATAATTCAAGTTAAATCCACATTTTGGTTTTAGTTTAGACACATTATGAAGAGTGCTTGACTAGCTCATTGTTTTAGTATGGCATGAGTTTTTCTCTAAATGACTAATTTCTTCTGTATTGTACATGGAGGTTCAATGCTAAAAATTGTCACAAAAGAAGATGAGGTGGCCTGATCCAGCACTGCTCCAGAGGCACCAGCAGCAGCACAGGTACAGACACAGAGACAGGATGCAACCCTAAGGACCGCCCATCTCAACAGGTACAGAGAGGGTTTTATTCCTTACCTTTTGTAAAGTTTGAAATTGGGAATGCTTCTGCAGAAGACATGTCAGTGTTTACTTTAATGTAAACTATTATTTTGTAATCAGAATCAGAAAGAGCTTTATTGCCAGGTATGTTCACACATACGAGGAATTTGTTTTCGTGACAGAGCTTCTACAGTGCAACAGAATTACAGACAGGATTAAAAAACAGATAATAAAAATATTTTAAAAAGTAGTGAATGCAAATATACAAATTGACAAGTGTATGTACAGCTATATTACTATATACAACATTATATGTGCAGCTGTTATGTGCAAATTGGCATGTAAAGTGTGTTGTTAAATAAGTGTATGTGTGTATAAAAAATGTAAATATTTGAATGTTTAAGTATAATTTTGAGTGTTTAAATGCACATTTATCCATATAAATAAATAAATAAATACATGTTTAAATATATGTTTGTCTGTTTTTGTTCCTCTGTGGGGGCACCACAGTAAAATTTCGCATAGGGCACCCTTTTGGTCAGCAGCGGCCCTGGCTACAATCTCCTCCAGGATGAATCACATTTTGAGCTTCAGTGGAAGCAAGAATCTCAGCAATTTTATACAATGTAACTATTACGATTAAGCCCTGCATCCGGTCTAATGCTTTTTTAAATGTATAATGTATCATTTAATGTATCTTTAATCACTTCTTTCTTTCTAAACTATATAGCCTTTTTAAACAAGCAAACAATTCGATTTTATTAGGCTATTTAAAATCAATTATTAAATGAAAACAATTTCGCAGTAGCTTAAATAAACTCATTAAACAAAGTTAACCTTTTTTTTGTCATTCATAATCATAATAGCTATCAGAGTTGATGCTCACCTCAGTCGGTGTCCTCCAGAAACCGGTTGTTGTCGGTGAGAGTCTGCTGTCAGTGGAGCGCGAGCATCGCTGGGCTTTTATTTATATGAGCACCATATCTCAGATGACAGAATGAGTCACTGAATTATTGGCTGCGGTTCGAATAAATCTAAAATGAAAATGCTCTTGCATTCCGTCGTGTGTTTAGTTTCACGCTGTAGATGGAATCGAGGGTCTGTCTCCTCTGAATTAGCCGAGACTTTCCTAATTCGTGTTAATGAATTTGAATCAGTCTCCGGTAATTGAGGGACTCTGCTGATGACGCATTGACGCGCCGAGGGACGGCAGCGCATCTCCACCTGTTTGGATCATTTGGCAATTGGCACCGATGCCCGCAAGATCTGATGAGACACCTGTAAACATCCAGGGTACAGGGTTAAAGGGCATCCCACGTGGGATCAGCAGATTTACATAAATGAATGACCGGTGGACACGCTGGATCATTCATTCATTCATTTTCTAAAGGGATGGCGCACAAACACGAATGCTCAGCCTGGACTTTTGCTGTATGGGGGTTCTTCCAATTTTTACCTGCTGAGTCAGCGGATAGTTTTATGCTAGTAATGTAGGCCTGGTCATGATTTAGCCTACAGGCCAGGGAACGTTCTCGGAACTTTAGGCCAATAATGCACTAACAGAATGCACAATCGTTGTTGTGTGCGTTGTATCTAAACCTGTTGAACGGTATAGGTTAGGAGATAATGTGCATTATGTGTTAAAGTCCCCTGCAATTAATAATTTTCCTAGACGAGATGAGGGTAAAAAAAATAATTTTTCAAAAAATCTGTGTTAGGTCCATACACATTAGCCTACAATTTTTATTCTTCTTTCAGACACTTTAGAGAACATTCAAATTCCAATGAGGTTCATAAAAATGCTAAAATAATTAGTGCTGGGTAAACAATAATCACATCCAAAATAAAAATTTGTTTTTACATTCTGTTAATAGCCTATGTATTATGTTCATATAAATACATATGCATGGAAATATTTGAGAAATTGCTTATATTTATATTTAAGATACACATTATATATACAATAAATACCTTTGCGAAACGTTTTTGTATTACAAAGGTGTTGTATTGCATTGTATTGCATACTTGACAGCATTCCCCAATCCCCACACTGATGTATAATAAAACTAGTAAAACTTCTTGAGAAAAAAGTCCCAGCTATATATAAAAGGATATATTTAAACCAAACATACTTCTATTTCGGACAGCCATGCTTTCTCTTTAGTCATGAGCGTGACCCGTCGACAGGTGGCGGACGAACACGAGCTGTCGTCTCGAGGACGCGCACTCGGGGGCACGAGCAGACGTCATGGCAGGAGGTGAAAGAGTCGCTCGTTTGATGCGTCAGCTCGCCAGCGCGGCGTAAGTTTAAATATTTTAGTTCATAAAGTTAAGGTATTCAGGTGTGTTTTAGTCAGTGCAACTTTAATATTTCTATGTATGTATAGGCTAATCTTGTTAACCCTGATCAATCCCCTGTGAGTTGTAAACAAACCCTTAAAGGGACAGTTCACCGAAAAAAATCTCACACCATTGACGTTCTAGGCTAGAGTTCATGTGGTTACAAAAACCTGTATGCATTTTAATCTTATGTGGATAAAAAAGGGAAAAAGTTAACATTTTCATTTATTTTCAATGATTTTTAAAAATGAAATAGTGAGTTGTCCTGTACAGCTACGTTTTGTTTTCAATTAAATAGTGATTTGTAACTGATCTATATCACTCTAAAAAAAAAAGGTTCATTGAGGTTCTATATAGAACCCTGGGGTTCTATACTTGGCAAATAGAACCTTTTACCCTAAAAATGGTTCTATTTAGAACCCTTTGAGTGCAAAGAACCTTTTTGATTAAAATGGTTCTATAATTTTTGATTTATTAGATAATTATTAAAGATTATAAAATAATTATAAGCTATAACACAGAGAGACAATGATTTTTGAGTCCAAACCTAATAAAATGATTGCTGTGGTCAAAAACCTAATCAAAGTACAGTATGATGGATTTTTTTTTCATGCAGGTTTGTACATTAGCATTTTATATATACACTTAATATTTAAAATTTTTAACAAATTATTTTGTGAAATAAATAAAATAACTAGTTTATTTAGACTGTGCAGTACCACGTTGTTATGGTTTAATAATATATTTAAAACTAATAATCATAAAAAGCCCTCTGGTGTCGTCGTCATTCCTATTGGTGGACTGGTGGTGAAGAGCCTCGAGTCGAGAGTGACGGTTAATTTTTGAAAAGGAGAAGTCCAATATTTCAGCTTCATCATTCAGGTACGTTATTAATTTTAAAATATTATAATAATGAAATATTTCGATTATGAGGTAACGTTAATGTTTCTATTTGATAGAAAATCCCTTGTTATATGGTGATACAGACTGAATATGGGGGTTGGGAGTAACGTTTATATGGATAAATACTGTGCTTTACTGATGACCTCGATCGTCACCCTTGGGTTCAGAAATCTGCGTAAGTTGAATTTGCTCTGCCTCTGCTTTGTATTAGAAATAAGTTACAATCTCGCTTTATTTGTTTGTCAATATTAATTAATCTACCAATAACAATAACACAGCCGTGTTATTTGAAGGCGAGCTTCGAGAGGGAGCGTGAATAAGCGCGTGCACATTGTTTTAACGGAAATTTGATATGAGCCGATTTCCGCTTTTTTCCCCGCAAGTTTTTGCTTCACCACTGAACAAACGCTCACTTCTAGCTTGCTTGTGTGTGTTTTATCAGGGTTTGAGCTAAACTCTGCAAAGTAGTGGACACTATTGCCCACTGTTGAGACATTCGGGCTAGTCTGCATTAAAACCGCAAGGGCAATGCAGCGCTCGTAACCGCACCGTGCACGCGCTGAATTCGTGACGATTCAATTCAGATCAATTCATCTTTATTTCTATAGCGCTTTTACAATGTAGATTGATGTGAATGATGTGCAATATATTGCTAATATATTATTGAATTATTGAAACCTTTTAAAGCCAAAACATATTTTAATAACCCATAGATGAAAGATCAGGTGTTATTTATGAAGGACATAAAAATGCAGGCTAAATGTATTTTGAAATATTGAACCTTGTTAAATATATATATATTTAAAATTCATATTTTAATATATATCTTATTTGTCTTCAAACAGCCTGGAAACTGAACTGCATCATAAATCTTGTGCTCGGTATGTATCATTGTTTTAAAATCCAAACAAACTGTATTGTGGTAACTAAAATTAAATGAATATTATAAAAGACATTAACATTGTATTTATGATTACAGAAAAGAGTCATGGAACCCATATTAAGTTCCCAACCTTGGCCTGCAGGACACAAGTAGCTTTAAAGAGGAAGGATCCCAGCTTAAAGAAGGACTCATGCCCCATCCATAATATGACATCAACAAGCACACCTGGTAAATTATTGTATTTTATAACATTCATATTTCAGACTTGGTTGTTGGGTGCTGAAATAATATATGTATCACAAAAATATTCTATTACTTATTGGTGCAGTTTTAATACAGTGAGAATATTAAGCTCATTGCTTATTAAAAAGTCTTGCAGAGAAAAATTTGTTTTGAAAGAGTGTAAATTTGCCTACAGGATACCTTGTTGGAATGTCTTCAAAACAAATTTAGAAATGAAAGGATTTCAGTGGTGAGCTCATCAATTATCTTGCAAATGAAGCAAAAGTATGGGATCAAAAGGAAGTGAACTAGACTGAGGAACTTAACACAAGGCAAGTTCAGTTCAATAAATTTTATTTTATGTCAAAGGTCGATTAATTCTGTGATTTAAATTCATATTTACACACTCTACAATGCTGTCTTCCTACCTCAGATTGTGATGGACCTGGAATGTGACACCAGTTACTCTTAAGTCAAGAACCGAAAGAAATACACTCTATTCCAGAGTACATATTATGGAGGAATTTGCAGAACTAATGGAGCAGTTTCTTCTTCTTGGAGTGCCACTGCTTGTGAGTAAACACTGTTACGTTGTGTGCCAAATAGATATGAAAAATCAGTGTATATTACATTCTTATAGCTCATTTGGTAAAGCAATGCATTAGCAATGCCAAAGGTGTTCCAGGGCTCACATACTAATAAATGTATAGAGTTAAGACAATCTTAGTCCTTTGGATAAAAGTATCTGCCAAATATGATGTATGTTATTTGATATAGAGTTATTTTGTTTTGTTCCTATTCTAATTTTATTACTTTATTTAATGTACCTACTGAATTCAGGTCACTCAGAAATGTACATTTCATGAAATTTTGTAACAAATGAATTGCAGATTGAATAGAAAATATATTACAGCTGTCTACACTGTATTTCTAATCAACTTTGTGCGCATCATGTTTCTTATTGAGCATTCGGTCTTGAAAATGCATCACTGTATGTTATACAATTGAAACCTTGAGTTCAGGATGACTTTAAGGATCATGTATTGCTGAAAATGTGTCATTTGGAAACTTACACATGAAGTTAACAAAATATTTTGCATTTAGGATGCTGCATAGAAAAACTCACAGAACACAGAAAATCTTTAAAAGAAATTGTCCAAAAGAAGGGAAGGAAAGAAGGAAGTGCTACGTCAGCCTCACTGGACCAGCAGAAGAAACCACAGAAGGTAACTACACCCTATATCCCCCCCAAACACAAACACACACACACACACACACACACACACACACACACACACACACACTTTAATTATATTAATTATAACTGTAATTCTATTTGATGACTTATGGTTATTGGTTAAAAGTACTGAACATTAAAATATTGTTTTACAGAAAATCCAAAGGTCCTACACCAACCAGGATTCAACAGCTCTCCTGATTCTGTCAAGGCTTGAAGTGTCAGCATTACAATGGACAACACTCACTCGCTATCCTTCAGCTCAATCATTTATCAGAGGCACCACAGTGGAATGTATCACCAGTTACTTTGCCTTTCCAGCCGCAACCCAGCACTGGGAAACACCCATATACTCTCTCTTACACCTATACACATTCACTCACTATGGCGAGGTCACATATGCTGTGTGCATGCCTTTGGACTGCAGGGCAAACCAAAGCACCCAGAGGAAACCCACACGACTACTGGGAGTACTTGCAAACTCCACACAGAAATGCCAGCTGGCCCAGTCGGGACGCGAAACAGTGACCTTGCTGTGAGGTGACAATTCTACCCAGTGAGCCACTGTGCCACCCATGGACAAAACTATTTACATTATAAGAGAGACCGACAGACATGGACATGCTACAGGTTGTGAAATGGCTGTTCGCAGTGTTTTGTCTAATCATTTTGCAGTGTTTTGTGTGCCATTAAACACTTTCTTTAATGACTTTCATTAAACATTATGTGTTAAAATGGTTGTCGCCATGACCAATACATACATGTACTGTCAACTTGTTGAAATTGTAGTGTTATTTAATAGATGTTTTAGTTATTTGTGTATTGTTTCTATATGCATTGTGATATATTTTTCTTTATTTTAGAGATGTTTGAAAGTTGAGTACTGTAATTGTTTTAACAGTAAAAGCTTATGAAAGTTTATCAAAAAGTGAAATTAGTAGAATTAGATTGTTGAATGCCATCAAGCTGTTAATGATGTTTACTAATTAAATAATAAAATGTAAAATGTTTAGAGGTAGATCTGCCATCTAATACAAAGTATGCAGAGGTGCAATTTTAAATATTATTTAAAAAATATTTGTATAAATGAATTGAATAAATTTAAACAATTTGAATTTTCTGGATTGGTTTTATTTTTTTATTTAATAATAAATAACATTAATTCAATAATAAATAAAAAGAACCCTTAATTGGTTCTAAATAGAACCATCTAACTTAAATTCAAAGAACCATTTGGGGTTCTATTTAATGAACCCCTAAAATGGTTCTATATAGAACCTTTTTGGGGTTCCAAATATGAAGCGCTTGATAGAACCATTTTTGGTTCTATATAGAACCGTTTCTTTTAAGAGTGTATTTTTTGCATGTTATGTTTTATAGGTGCAGATGCCCCGCTCATTCTCAAGCATATTCTCACTCTTTTAACCGAGGTAAAGTATTTCAGGGGTTTTTTCTCTGAATAAAATGGACTCATGTTGTATATAAACGCATTTTGTGTGTATAGTTTCTGCAGGCGAGGCTCATATTTGTGAAAGGAAAACAGACTATGCATTTGAAGTAAGTGTACAACATGCATGCATTTATTATAAAACAGCCGTGCATTGTAAAATATAGTTTAACTTCTTATTATTTTCTTATATAGATTTAAAAATATATATATATTATATGTTTATATATATATATATATATATATATATATATATATATATATATATATATATATATATATATATATATATTAATATATTTTTTGCAGTTTTATTTTATACATATATTCATATATTTATATCAAAGCACTATCCTCTTAAAGGGACAGTTCACCCAAAAATGAAAGTTCTGTAATCATTTATTTACTCTTGACTTCCAAATCATCTTGAGTTTTTTTTCTTCTGTTGAACACAAAAGAAGATATTTTTAAAAATGTTCGAAAGTACTTCTTCCATAGTAAGGAAGTCAATGGTTACAGGTTTCCCAAATTCTTCAAGAGATCTTCAACAGAGCAAAAAAACTCAAGCTGGTTTGGAACAAGTCATGGGTGAACAGGTGATGACCGAATTGTTATTTTTGGGTGAATGAATGTCAGTAAGTCTGGCAAAAAGATGTAATCTTTTATCATAGCATCTTTACAATGAAAGTACGTAATTACAAATGTGTTTTTCAGATGGCTTGTTCAAATATACGATTTGGAGCAGGAGTTACCAGAGAAATTGGCATGGTAAACCTTTTTTTAAAATAATAAAACAAAAATCACAGTTATAGCACCCTCGTATCAGCACATTTATCCAATATAATGATAATAAATGAAGGATACCACAAGTGATTCCTCATAAAGAAGCAAATACTCATGAGAAGTGCTGATAATTAAAAAGTTTCAGGAATTATTTGAAAAAATACAATTGCAAATAGGGAGGGATTAAAGTTTTGTGTGATTCGATCAGGATTTGCAGAACATGGGAGCGCGTAATGTGTGTCTGATGACGGACGGGACCTTATCTCAGCTGCCGCCGGTCGGAGCAGTTCTGGACTCACTGATAAAACATGGAGTCAAACACAAGATCTATGAGGACGTACGAGTAGAACCAACAGACAAAAGGTGAAAATGCGACACAAAATGGGTCATTTTAGTTGACATTCATGTAAGTGTTTATTATGGTGGCTGAGAGAGCTTAACGTGCTGCATTTGCAAAAAACTCCAGCAAATTAAGAAAAGATCTTTATCGGTTTGACAGCAAATGTGTTGCAAATCCTGATAATGCAAAAACAAAAAAACACTCTCACAATGCAAATAAATTAAGAACACGCCTGCATTTTCTCACAACACATGCAAATAGCATGGAACACAATCGTAGTGTTTCAAGGGGACCCAAAAACGGGACCAACCTGGCTGAGATTTGCTTATTGTGCCGTGACTATTGCCTCAATGAAGTTGTAGGTGATCTTTGAAAGGTGAAATGTTTCGTTTATTTTAACATCCTGATTACACGATTCCCTTGTCGTTTGTATTATATTAGCCTAAATAACCATAACCTAAATAGAGTCCATCACATTTTAGGGTCCACTTAAAACATTTCCATTGTGCTCCGTGCTTTTTGCATGTGTTGTGAAAAAATGCAGGCATTTTCCTAATTTGTTTACGGTGTGAGATAATGCAGCATGTTTTTTTTTTTTTTTTTGTGAAGATTTGCAACGTGTGCTGTCAAACCGATGAGGATCTTTAATTAATTTGCATGGTGTTTTTTTGTAATTGCATGTGTTTTCTTAAATTGCAGAACGTTAAGCTCTCTTGGGCACCATAGTTTATTACTAAAGTAATGTATGATTTTTAAAAAAATTTATTTTATTATTTTTTGATCAGCTTTAAAGCAGCGATTGATTTTGCCAAAAAAGGGCATTTTGATGTGTATGTTGCTGTGGGTGGCGGCTCTGTGATTGACACCTGTAAAGCAGCCAATCTTTATGCATCTCATCCGGAAGCAGAGTTTCTAGACTTCGTCAATGCACCAATTGGAAAAGGAAAACCCATCACAGCCACATTGAAGCCACTAATCGCTGGTACAAACGCATGCATAGAGAAATCCTCAATGTTTTTTGCCTTTCTTTCTCTCTGTCATGTTACATTTACTTACCAGTTGCATGAACAGATAAAGAGTCCAAACATAGCGGATACTGTATGCTGATAAATGAAAGTTGTTTGTGTATATTTTCTGTGTCTGCATATGTAAGTTCCCACTACAGCTGGGACAGGGAGCGAGACCACAGGAGTGGCGATCTTTGACTTTGAGGACATGAAGGCCAAAACCGGTTCGTGAAACAAATTACTCATTAACATTTCATCACTGTTCGTTAAGTAAATGCAGAACTCAGTATTTGTTTTATATAAAAAAAAGTTCAAAGTAGAATTGAAGGCAAAATTGTTAGCCCTCCTGTGGAATTTTCAATTTTTTTCAGATAGCTCCTTATTGGAGTTAAAAGAAGAGAAAAACTTTTTAACAAATTTTTAAATATAATAGTTTTATTAAATAATTTTCTAATAACTGGTTTCTTTGTCTTTGCCATAAGACGTTATTTTGCAAGATACTAGTATTCAGCTTAAAGTGCCATTTACAGTCCTAAATAGGTAGGTTTGTTCCAAATAAAATAATAATAATAATAATAATATTGACCATAAAAAATATATTTTTTGTTCCAGCCAAACAAACAAAAGCAAAAAAGATTTTCTCAAGAAGTAAAATATTGCAGAGACTACTGTAAAAATGTCCTTGCTCTCTTAAACAGCTCTTTGGAAATATTCGGAAAAAAAGAAAAAATCACAAGAGGGCTAATTCAAAAGGTCTTGAAGAGGTGAAATATCCAAAACATTCCATCAAAAAAGACAAAAAAGGAGGTTTGCACGCTGTTATTTTTATTCTATTAGAAAATATTTATTGACACTAGCAATCAGGGCTTTACATTAACACCCGCCAAATGCGGGTAGATTTCAGCTCTGGCGGGTTAGACAGACACTCACACTAGCCACTTTGGCTTGTTGGAAATCATTTATAAATTGTAGTTTTCTTAAAAGCAAGGTTGACAATAAGCATGGCCCAATATTCATGCAAATGTGATCTTAGAACCGAGAAGCAACACGACTGACAAAAATAACTGTATTCACGTGAGCAAACGAAAGCAGGTAAATACCGATCGAGAGGATGATCACTCGCGCGCACAGGTGATGTGATGCGCACGACTGTTAAAAAGCGTGTGCGCTCCCGTTTACCGTGCCTAGAGGAAGCGCAACTGGTGTGATCGGGTCCCTTTGAAATAGACTGGACAAAGAGCGATGATCGTGCACACACAGTCCTGCTGCTTTTAAGAGCTCAAGATTTAAAAAAAAAAAAACACCCATATTCTTTTGTAAGCAGCAGCGGTCACTGCTTTCATTTTAATTATTCTTTGAACGGATTATTAACAGGCCTATATTAACCGTGTGCGCGTGATCATCCTTTCATTATCAAACACAGTATGTTTCACCTGCTTTCTTTTGCTTGCAGTTATTTTTGTTAATACGGTTTAATTATATATTTTTTTTACAAAACATTGCTTTAATGGGAGATTGCTCCCTGTTTATGTGTATTTAACTGGTGACCTGGCACTTTTAGCCAGGACAGATTACTGTGCATATTTTAGATACATGACAATAATTCTTTTTTAAATGTAATGTTTTTTAAAGAAAAGTTTTGTTGAATTAAAAAGTTCACCTATACAGAATACATATTTTCCGTGTTTTGCCACATTAAAAAATTATGGCTAAGGAATACTTATTTGGTGTGGTCAGAGATAAATTTGGTAAATCCTTAATTTTGAGCCCTGAAAAGTCATGTGAAATAAAAACTGATTACATTGAGACACAACCCATTTGCTCATGCACACTGAGCAAGCTAATACACAATACACACAAGAAGTTAAATGAATGAGAAGGCATGTGGACATAACACAACATAACCTCGAAATCAAGTCATGTTAGCATGTCAAAGTCAAATTTATGCATATAAAATATATATTTCCTAACAAGAAAAGTGTGGCTAGTGAAAATGGCGAGGGGCTAGTAATGTTGGAAATCTACTAGCCACAGTGGCTGGTGATCAAAAAAGTTAATGTCAAGCCCTGCTAGCAACGTCTTGTGTAAGTCTGGTAAAGATCTTTAAGTGAAATATTCCTTTATTAATTAAGTTTAAAAAAGATAATGTATATTGGTAAAGGTTCAGTATTAATGTTATTTGTGGTTATGTTTAGCACATTGATGTGTGTATTTTTGCAGGTATTGCAAATCGAGCCTTAAAGCCTACATTAGGAATGGTGGATCCTCTACATACTCTTCACATGCCATCCAGAGTGGCAGCTAACAGCGGGTTTGATGTGCTCTGGTGTGTATTTACAAATACATTTTATTTATTAACCACATTATGTGGATTAAAGGCATTAGAACAATAATGTAACAACTTTAAATGTGTTTTTTTATTTCTCTGTGAATTTCGTTGCATCCTGTTAATTGCTTAATGACTTAGATATTTTACCATGATTTAAATGTGTAAATCTGCCCCCCCACTGACTCCTTTGCCCAGCGCATACACCCCTACACTCTCCCTATAACTTACACTTCCCATAACTGTTGGACTATTTAGTATTGCACACGTAATATAGCACCTAATTATTGCAGTACTCTGCACATAGCCATTTGTAAATGTATGATATACATATGTGATGTGTATTTACATAGCGCGTTTATCATGTATGGCCATACACCCAAAGCCCTTCACAATCCAAACAATACATATCTACATACATTATCTATTTGTAATTCCTGTTTATAGCAAATAACAACCTGTATATTATGTTCATACCTATTTGCATAATCCTGATTATTTATAGCAACCTGTACAGTATGTTCATCTGTTTGTAAACGTCTCATTATAGTTAATATAGCTTGAATATCATGTTTATTGTACATCCATGTGTAAACATTACCCATAGTTTTGTATAATTGCCCTTATAACTCCTAAATCTCTTATAAATTTATACTACCTAAATTGCATTTCGTTGCCTTGTACTTGTACATATGTAATGTCAATAAATTTGAATCGAATCGAAAATGATTTAGAGACATTCACTAAAATGTAATTTACTGTAGCAATGTTTATCTATATCAAAAGAATTTTGACTGACATATTTAGAACCAGAATAATTTAATGACATATTAAAATGTTCTTTAAAGATCAATTATTATTTTAATTGAATATCAATTTAAATGTATGTACTTTGCTGTTATGCCTCAATTCTTCAGATTTGTCAACAATACATTTATATTTATCTAAAATATAAACACAGAAATATGATCACTTTCATTTATTTTAATAAGTACATGTCAGAAAAAGCATGCTGTTTCATTTTTACATGAAGGCATCTGTTATGCTGAACGATGAGTGAACAGAATATCTTTATATATTCATATATTATCACAATAAATCTGTAAGGATGTGTTTTGTATTATAGTTTTATATACATGAGTTTTTAAATTTTCATAAATTTTTCTTTTCTAGTCATGCATTGGAGTCATTCACAGCATTGCCGTATAACCTGCGGAGCCCCTGTCCGTCCAACCCCATCAACCGGCCTGCTTACCAGGGCAGCAATCCAATCAGTGATGTTTGGGCGAAACACGCTCTCCGGATCGTCGCCAAATACTTTAAACGGTATGTTTTCAGGATGTAAGATTAAAAGAATCTTTTATATTTTTGCTACTTACATTATATTTTATACATTTTATAAGTACAATATTTATACATACAGTTGAAGTTAAAATCATTAGCCTTCCTGTGAATTTTTTTTTTTTTTTTTCAAATATTTCCCAAATTATGTTTAACAGAGCAAGGAATTTTTCATAGTATTTCCTATAATATTTTTTCTTCTGTTTTATTTTGGCTAGAATAAAAGCAGTTTTTATTTTTATTTTTTAAAACCATTTTAGGGTCAACATTATTAGCCTCTTTATCAATTTTTTTTGATTGTCTACAGAAAAAACCACTGTTGAGTATGTTCAGTGGTGGAAAAAGTGCTGAAAAATCATACTTACGTAAAAGTACCATTACTTGCCTAAAATGTAGTGCAAGTAGAGTAAAAGTAAATATTACTCAAAGTAGGAGTAAAAAGTCGCCCTTTCAAAAGTACTCAAGAGTAGTGAGTATTATGCTGTCAAAAGCTGATATGTTTACATGTAATTTGTGCATGTGTGTGTAAACGTAACATTCTGTAGTGCATTTAGTTATTGCCCAGAAGGCACACAACATCATGAGACATTAATATTAAGTTAGATTTAGGTTGTAATGTCAGGTGACCAAAATTAATTGTCTAGCCAGCAGCTAAGGACATTGTTATTGTGATGTCCAATAATGACGTCAAATGACGTTGATATTTGGTTGATTTTAGGTTGTTAGAAAGTGACCAAAATCCAGCGTCGAGCCAACATCTTAAACCAACGTCATATATGACGTCAAATAATGACATTTATTCATCAGATACGGCAACCAAAATCCAAGTCTGATAGATGTCATAGGGGTAATGTTCACACAATGTCAAGCTGTAACATCATTAGACATTGATATTTGGTTGGTTTTATGTTGGACGTTGGATATTGATGTTGGCCTGACGTTGAGTTCTGACGTCAACCCGATTTTCATTTCCAAACAAAATGCAACATTCCCATGACGTTAGGGTTCAACGTCAATCAGACATCATGTTGACGTCCTGTGCCTGCTGGGTGTTTAAGGCCAATTCGGTCATCATACTGCAAACATCCGCCATCATCTCATCAGTGACATGCATCTAAACAGTCTCTGGGTCAATGCGCTTAAAGATTTTGAACATCTTCATGGACACTTTAAATACTTCCAAACAGTTTGCTGCAATTATAAAGTGCACACGTCTTGAAGTAGCTCATTATGATGCGATTTACCTTCTACGGTATGTGCGATTTGATTGGACAGGAATCTCAGGACTGATTTTTCTAATCCCCATGGACAAGAAAAATAAAGTAGTGACTGCAGGTTGAAAGAAAGTAGTGGAGTAAAAGTACAGATACTGCACTAAAAATGTACTCAAGGAAAAGTAAAAGTACACATTTTAAAAACTACTTAGTAAATTATAATTCCTGAGAAAAACTACTTAATTACAGTAATTTGAGTATTTGTAATTATTTACTTTACACTACTGAGTATGTTTACATGGACACCAATAGTCAGATTTTAAGACAATACTCTGATTAAGAGTCCACCATGTAAACAGCGATTTTTGATTAATCCGATTAAGGTCATAAACTAAACAAAAAATCAGATTAAGACGTGGAGTATGCCGATTTTAGTGGCATTATTGAAGTGCAGTACAGACATGTAAACACCTTAATCAAACTATTACTGTCATGTAGGACTTTTTGCGACAAGATATTCCATACAAACAGCTGTTTGACACTATTCACACTATTCTATTCTCTACCGAGTCAGTAAAGGACCACAGACACTTGCATCACGAAATGCGGAGTTTTAATTCCTTTCCATTCAGCATGCGGTATCAAATTTCATTAAAACAACACTCTTCCAGCAGTTCGTACTTCATACTCTCAATATCCAATACCTCAGTTTGTCATGCGGGGGCATGCATGAAATGTTCCTGACCGAAAGTGAAACTGCCGGACTGCAGTTAAAGTCGACAAATTAAAAATGAAACTCCTGAAATTACTTGAAACTCTGAAGGGAATGTGGATAGCGCGATGAAGCAATGACGTTAATCGAACTATGCTATAAATAACATGCAAAACGGGATCATGAAAGGAACATTAAAAGCAACTCGTGTAGCGTAACGTAGTAGTAGCAACTCGTGTAGACTAACCATATTTTGTACACAACAATGTTCCGTACAGATGACCTTTTAACGGCAATCTCTGAATAAATACTTATGGGTCGTAGACAAGCTATATATCTGTGTAATCTTTATTTCTCACTCTTTCACCCCCAAGAACAACAGAGACCCTTCTACCATGTGTTTCCGAGAAAATTCAGTAAGTTTGCTACGTCCACCTAATGCGCTGGAAAATAGACAGTGGACAAGCTAAAGGGGAGAGTGTTATTTGGGAAGGGAGACATTTGGAGCAACGACAATATGCATTTGCATTTAATTTATGCATCACACAGTATAATAGTCTTTATGAAATGATTATTATGTTATCACAAATTGCATCTTTTGTTGAATAAATGCTTTGAGATGGAAATATTTAAACGCCAGTTGTGGGTGATGACCGCATGGTGCAACTCTCCGCCAGAGAGAGTCTGAGAGACAGTCAGTAAACGCTGTTTGGATAATCTTTGTGCAGTAATGATGTTTATATTCCTAAAAGGTCAGTCAAGTTAGAGTTAATTTGCATGAATTTAATGTTTTGATATTTTAAATTGTCATGCTGTAATAAACATGATATAAAAATTAAATGATTGTATAGTTATATCATTTCAAACTTTCATAAAAAGGTATTAAATATAACATTACTACAAGTTAAACACAATAATAGTACATTGTGACATTGGTTTTTAATAATTGAAGTTATGCGCCCTGCACGGAACACTATTTTATTTGTGTACGGAACACTGTTAATACCTATCATCTTCCCTACACATGCGTAGGTGATACTTTTCCCATCTTTTCTCAAAACCTACTGGTTCAAAAGACATCCATCAAAATTTGGTATGTGCGATAGGTATTTACCCTGAGAATGATCACACAAATATGCTAATCTGGCTTTCAATGACGGAGGAGTGGTTGCTTGAGTGCGCTAAATAGTGAAAAGTTTATGGAGCATGGTTAGTTTTCGTTAAATACCTTAATCATATTATTGTTTTATTCAGATTAAGGCAAATAATTTGATTACTAATGTCCATGTAAACATAGTCATTGACTTGCCTATTTACCCTAACTTGCCTAATTAACCGAGTAAAGACTTTAAATTGCAATTTAACCTGAATACTAGTATCTTGACAAATATCTAGTAAACTATTATGCACTGTCATGATGGCAAAGATAAAATAAATCAGTTATTAGAAATGAGTTATTTAAACTATTAAGTTTAGAAATGTGCTGAAAAAAAATCTTCATTCTATTAAACTGAATTTGTGGACAAAAGTATACAGGGGGACTAATAATTCAGGAGGGCTAATAATTCTGACTTCAACTGTAATATTGTTAAGCTGTGAAGGCCTGTGTGTGTGTGTGTTGTAGGGCTGTGCGTGACGCTGGAGATGTGGAGGCTCGCTCCAGCATGCACCTGGCCAGTGTGTTTGCAGGAATTGGCTTTGGCAACGCTGGAGTCCATTTATGGTAATTAAACAGAACTAGCATTAAATTAACACCAAAAAAGGAGTCGATTCTGGTAATGAGTTTGGCAGCATCAAATCGCAACCCACTTAAAGAGACGCCTAATGGAATCGCTAGTGCTTTCGCTGCGATAATTCTCCATATTTGCACATATCAGACAGCGCAGGTGGACTGAACTTATTGCTGCGAGAGTTCAAGGAAAAGCGTATAGAGGTCTCCAAACTTTAGTAATGGCGAGCTAGTGACGCAGACGTTGACGCTTGTAGATTTCAGCCACTTTTGCAGACGAATAGACGAATTTGCAGAGAATATTTATGTGTAATAGCATTGCAATGAAGACAGATGTATGTAGGGGAGCGCGGGGCACAAAGTAACGCAGGGTTAAATGTAACGCAGAGTTTTAAGGTATTTGCTCAGGGTTAACCATGACATACCTCCAAGGTTTTTACCACAGTGTCAGCAGACGTCTTCCTGCCAATTATTGAAAATTTTCGGCGAAATATGGATGCTATACACAGGAGAAACCCTTTTTGCAGCATGAAAGTATTTCTTATTACAGTCGATATTTTTTTATTTGAATAAAATCGGTGTAAATATGAGCGTAAAATCTTATATTGTTGTGATCACCGTCTTCTAGGCTAAAAGATTAAACCATTTTGAAAGATGTAAAAAAACACACAGAGACTGCTAGCCAGCTTTGAGGAAAACATGACACAGAGGGGTTAGTTGTAACAGGGTGTTACAATTAAACCACACACTGTTGGACACCAATTAAACTAACACAATAATTTTTTGAATTTTGAGTGTAATGTTGAGAACTTTTTAATTAAATATTGTTTTTTAATAAAAAAAAATATTGTTTTAATAGAAGAAAAAATATTTTATTCCTAATAATGGAAATAAATGCATTGTATAATAATGGATAAATGAATAATAATGCAAATAGATTCAAATGTGTTTATCCAATAAACAAAATAAATAAATAAACATACTGTGCTATGTAGAATAAAAAAGAAACGAGCCAATTACTGAGGAAATATAGCTACTATTTAAAGTAAACTGAATTAAAATTAATAGTGTGAAATCTGCCTTTATAAGCATGTTACAACTAACCCCCTGTCCGTTACAACTTGCCCCACAGGTGGGGTAAATAGTAACATTTTTACTCCTGGCACTTTTGGCAATACTGCACAGAAACCATAGGTCCGGCGATCATAATTCCAGTGCCTATTTGTAGGAGACGCTTGTGTGTTGTTGGTAAAAAAAAATATGGTTTGTCTAACCCTATAACTTTGTTCATTATTTGACCAAAACCTGTTACTTTATGCCCCGCTCTCCCCTATATATACCTGCTCATACATAAACATATCCGTACACATCATACCTGCCAAAACCTCCCGTATTTTACAGTTCTATCCCGCCATCATCCCGTAAAGGTATTTTCCCGTATTTCTCCTGTATTTTCACTCTTTGTCTGAAGGGTGGCAAACAATAAAGAGCCGAGTCTTCCTATACGCAACCCATACCGCCGAACCACCAGGGGCCGCCCCTTGCTCTTAAATGTGAATCTGTTCTGTGCTTTCGCTTTGTTTAGGCATGAAAACACTTTGAAATAAATATAAAAACAGTGGTATTTCCTTTTCCTTTTCATACAACCCTCAAAACAGTCATATAGCGGTGCGTGACTGTCAGCTGACGCATTCAATAGTGGTAAATAGACGCTGTTTCCCAAACGGATTCTGTACACGCGATGTGAAGCAGAGCAAAAGTCTGGGTTTTGGGTGCATGTATTATACACATAGTTAATAATAATAATAACATCTAAAGATGTCGATCTTTTTTTTAAACACAATTAGTTTTGTCCTAAATTAGCATAAAAAGTTCAGAAAGCAATCGAATGCTTTCATTATAACAAGTAACACCTCTGTTATTTAAACGAAAATTCCAGATAAAGGAGATTCATTTGTTGCTCTTTGAACATAATGTGTAAGTTACAGTGAAGAAAAGATGAATGAGATTTGATACTGATTCTGTTTCTTTATAATAGGTATTAATATTAATTATCTGAACTGTTTGCTAATTTATTTGCTGCGAATGTATACTATTTATTTTTTCTTTTGTAAATACTAATAATAATTATAAATAAAACATATTACTGATCATTTAACTGTTTATTTACAATGAAACAGCTCCAGACGAACATGTTTAGTAATTTAGATGTGATATCCCTTATTATGGTGGGCAAATCCCTTATTTTCACATCCCAATGTTGACAGGGATGATCCATACACACATAGTAATAAACTAAATAAAGTAAGTAGAAATTCACACAGACTATCAGAGATTTAAAGGTTGTAGCACATAAATTTCTATTATCCATGAGTCTTTCTGCCAATTTGTCTGCAGCCGCTTTCCACACATCAAGAGTTGACGCTTTAGCATTATTTATTCTGGCTGTTGAAAGTTCTAACAATACTATATCATAAAACTGAAATAGCCACTGCCGAATAAAGGAAGCGAAGGAAGCCATCTTTGCGCAGTTATCTTTTTTGCAGATGTTAGTCCTGCCAACCAGACCTTTCTTTGTCGCTCTGTCAAACCCAAACTGGGATCATCATTTAAAAGTAGCACAACTGGTTGAACTGGTATATCTTTTCCTATCATTTCAGATAATATTGATTAAGTTTTTTTCCCAAAACTCAATACACCTTTTCACATTTCCACAACATATGTATAAATGTTCCAACCAGTTGGTGAGAACAAAAACTGCAATTGGGACTTGAGGGTAATTTACAGAGAAAACGTTTCTTTGGTGTCCAGTACAATCTGTGACAGAACTTAAAATGTATTAACTGGTGATTTGAATTTTTTTGAAGAACAAAATATGTTTTCCCAAACTGTCTCCCAATCAATCTGGTCCTCAGATAACTCACTAGCCCAAATCATTAGTAACAAAAATTGCTTTTGGTTAGCCCTTAAGAAGGCGGGAATAGATGCCTGAAACAATATTTTGTAAAGAGGTATTCATAAATCAGCAGAGAATTGGATGTGTTTCGAGAGCAGATCCCCAAGGGACTCCATATGCCCTGAGAGCTGAGCGCAATTACAGAAATAAGAAAAAGGATGATGCTGTTACATTAAATGTTAGTTATATTCCGAAAACGAAGCATGCCATTGTCATCCCATATGTCAGCAAGAGTCTATATTCTCTGCTTTGAACACTGTTCTGATGTGAATGGTGTAGAACCGCACTTGATGTTCCTATTGTGTCATAAGGGGGTCTGTCTGTGCCATTTTTTTGTAAGTATTGTTTTCTCCACTGCTCTAAAAGTCTTTATGGTTTTTGTTACAATATTGTTTACGATATTTTGTAGAAAGTCCAGAGAAAAGTATATTTATGTGTTTTTAATCATTTTATTTTTCTTTTGAAGTGTATACATTTATCTGATCATTTGTTGTTGTTTGTGATTTTTCTTTAAGTCATGGAATGTCATATCCCATTGCTGGCAACGTCAAAACTCACAGAGCTAAAGGCTACAATGTGGAGCATCCTATAGTGGTAAATATAAATTATATAATGCAATCATTTTAAAATCTTCCAGACAGAATTTTATTTTTTTAAAGAAATTAATAAGGATAAAACTAATTAATAAAGTGACAGAAAGGGCATTAATACTGTATGTTGCAAAAAATGCATCTGTTGTGTTTTTTTATCAGAAGAATCATAAAAACATTTCACCATTTCTAAAATGTACAGTATAATAATAATAATACATTCATTTTCCTTCAGCTTGGTCTCTATTTCAGAGGTCGCCCCAGCGGATTGAACCGCCAACTATTCCAGCATATGTTTTACAAAGCAGATGCCCTTCCAGCCGCAACCCAGTACTGGGAAACATAATAATAATAATAATATTTCATTCATTCATTTTCTTTTCGGCTTAGTCCCTTTATTAATCTGGGGTCACCACAGCGGAATGAACCGCCAACTTATCCAGCTTATGTTTTATGTAGCGGATGCCCTTCCAGCTGCAACCCATCACTGGAAAAATAATAATAATAATAATAATTCATTAATTTTCTTTTCGGCTTAGTTCCTTTATTAATCTGGGGTCGCCACAGCGGAATAAACCGCAAACTTATCCAGCATTTGTTTTATGCAGCGGATGCCCTTCCAGCCACAACCCATCTCTGGGAAACATCCACACACACTCATTCACAGTCATACACTACGGACAATTTAGCCTACCCAATTCACTTGTACCACATGTCTTTGGACTGTGGAAGAAACCGGAGCACCCTGAGGAAACTTACGCGAACGCAGAGAGAACATGCAAACTCCACACAGAAATGCCAACTGAACCAGCGACCTTCTTGCTGTGAGGCGACAGCACTACCTACTGCGCCACTGCGTCGCCTACATAATAATATAATTATTATAAATAATAATACATATTCAATAATGATAAAATAATAATAAATAAATGTTTAAATAATAATAATAATATAAATAAATAAATATTAAAAATTTGCATATTATAATGATTTCTGACACCGAAGACTGAGGTAGTGTTGTTAAAGATTTAGTTTCGAACCAAAGGGAGATATGTCATTTTAACAAGTTTTTTAAAAATTATAATAATATTTAGCAATATTTCTGTGTTTAATGTCCTTTTTTGAATGATAAAATGCAGTCTTGGTGAGCAGAAAAACTTAGTAATCAAATTCTGCCAACTTTTGCACAATACTTAACTAGTCTACAAACACCATATCGCACATTTAACATTCTGTAATGCATTACTAATAGTATTTATACTGGTACTAACACTTATATTTACATAAAGTAATTTATTTGTATTATCTATTTTTTTCTGCATCTTTCTCTTTCAGCCTCATGGACTCTCTGTAGTTCTTACTTCGCCTGCTGTTTTTGAATTCACTGCAAACATGTGTCCAGAGCGCCACCTGGAGGCAGCTCAAATACTAGGTAAATCAAATTTTAAACCGATAGAAAAAAAAAAAATATATATATATATATATATATATATGTACTCACCTTCAAGTGCTTTGTTGAACACAAAAGAAGATACTTTGAAGAATGTTAGCCATTGACATCCATGATAGAAAAAAGATACTAAGGAAGTCAATGGCTGCAGGTTTCCAACATTCTTCAGAATAACTTCTTTTGTGTTTAACAGAAGAAATAAATTCAGACAAGTCTTGACCAAGTGGAGAAAGTCACAATTGTATTGATTATTGTAGTGTGGTAAATACTGTTATTTGCACTATCGGACTATTATTACTAGTGATCAGTATTTACTTGATTGCAATAAATGAGTGAACTGATAATGAATGGAGGAATATAATATAGATTGTGTTTGTGATTTAACAGGTACTGATGTGAGTAACATAAAGAAAGAGGATGCTGGTCATGTGTTGGCTGACACACTCAGGGCATTTCTCTATGATCTGGAAGTGGAGGACGGTTTGTCTGCCATTGGCTACACCAAAGAGGACATCCCATCTCTGGTGAAGGGCACAATCCCTCAGGTCAACAAATCCCACCAAAATTCTGCTCCATCATAGAAACGTATTCATTAATAAATGAGAGACATATGAGAAACCTTAAAGGGATAGTTCACTCAAAACTAAACATTTACTCACCCTTTCAAACCAGTCGGTCTTTCTTTCTGACGTTAAACAGAAAAGAAGATATTTTGAAGAAAGCTGGAAACCTCTGGTTATTAACTTCCATAGTATATGTTTTTTCTACTGTGGAAGTCAATGGTCCAGCTTTCTTCAAAATGACTAGATATTATTATTATATATTAACATTACTATAAATAGAAGAAAGAAACCTATAAAGGTTTGGAAAAATTTTTTAGTTGGTGAAAAAACTACTGTTCTAATCATTTTGGCCACCACTGTATATTTTTAATTTCCAAAATAATTCATATAAATAGCAGGTTTATATGCTGACTATATTTAATCAGCCTGATGATGAAAGTACAACTATGACCATGTAATATATATATTTTTATTTATTTATTTATTTTTTCAAATTGGCATTAACTAATACTGATATCCTATATAACTCAAATATTAATGTCACCACTGTAGCTAGCTACCTGGATATTCATTGCCTCTCCGAAACAACTCGGGCAGTGACCTCTGTCTCAGGGTTGGCACTGCTGGCCGTCTGTCTGGAGAATTTGCCGCCTCTTCTCTCCTTTTTTTGCAGCTCGGCGTTCTCTTTTTTGTATTTTATGTGTTTGTGTAGATTTGTGGTGTTGCCACAGTATCGAATAGACTTTCTACAAACATCGCAGTTTGCAATATTTTTGTTTACTGCAGTAAAATAACTCCACACAGCGCTCCTCTTTTTTTTCGTCAGAACAGCTAAAAGTGCTTGCGCTTTGGCGCTGCTGAGTCACGTGACGAAGGACAGCTAATAACAGCAGAGCAAGAAGGAGCAACGGTGCATATGAGATATAAAAGGAACAGGGTATTTAGAGACATGTCCGCTATTTTATGGAACAGGATTAATGTACTTTAGGGTAAATTAGATGAAATTTAAATAAAAGTATCGGAAGACCCACCCCTCACTGACAAAGATCCAGAATTAGATCCGTACATGAGCTTATTTGTCCAATTTTGACTGCTATGCCATCATAAATAGTAAAATAACCCGTTGAAACATACTTGAGACTAATCCTGGAGGGCATCCGCTGTGTAAAACATATGCTGGATAAGTTGGCGGTTTATTCCGCTCTGGGGACCCCAGATAGATAAGAACATTAATGAATGAATTATTAATTTTATTATTCAAATGGCCAATTTCTGACTGAAGAAAGTTGAATGTGCTTGCCAGTTTGTTATTTGCTTATTAAATTACAATGGGCTACAGTTTTATTTTTAAAACTTTTTTCCTAATGATCTATGATGAATACAATAAATTTGTATTTTAAAAATAAATATTTGTCCTATTTCTTTATTTTAAATATTTAGGAAATATATTTGGTACATTAAAACATGTGGTTATGATGACCATCCAAGCTAACCCAGTGAAAAACAGTGCTTCTTTTTTTTTTTTTATTTAGTGCAATGTCACTAAATGCAGTATTTAAATCTCATAATTTAAAAAAAATCAGGCGAATAACTGCAAAAAGGTCAAAAATTTTTTTTTTCACCAGGCTGGCTACGGGCCTGAAGTCTATTATATACAGTTAAAATGCAATAAGCTCTGTCATTAATGCTTATTTTCATGACTTTGCAATTCAGCATCATAGCAAAGTATATAAATACATTATCATAACACTAAATGCATATTTTATAATGCAACACATCACATCAGGTTGCAGTTTTTGCATTCAGGTGTTGCACTTTAGGCCCTGGTTATGTTTGACCTAATAATATTACATTGTACGCTGTATGTTTACATTGCATTTTGTGCACTTGCATCTCACAGAGTGATTAAATGTGTTTGTTTGTGTGTGTTTTGGCAGGAGCGGGTCACTAAACTGTCTCCTCGGGCTCACACTGAAGAGGATCTGACGGGTCTATTTGCTGCCTCCATGAAGCTCTACTGAGCAAACTGAAGGGCACTTTAACACATTGACGAGGTTCTTAGAAGCTCAGCCTCTAATTAGCTGCACTGTTTTCATTATGTAAGCAGAGACACCGATCTGAACACTAACCCCAGTGAACTTTAATCCTTTCACAGTGGTGAGCGGGAAAAGCACTTTTTAATAAGTCTAGAAAGCACACTCTTGCACACAGATACTGTACTCCATATATGAAACATGCTCATTTGTTGTATGCATATTTATAATGAGATTTGTACAAACCCTACACACACCGTACGCATCCTTACTTGCCATTCACTCTAACCCTTAAGGCTAATTTGCTAATCAGTGATTTAAACAGGTTGGATTTAAATGTGTCTAATCTAAGAATCAGGATTAGACTTTAAATTGCCTTTGTTTTTTTTCTTGAATGGCCATCTAATCTGATTTACTCATTCATGCTATTCACAAACGTTCATCTGAAGTGATTTATTATTCACAGAATTTCCCCAAATGATAGCAATATTAATAAATGCAATAAACAGAAAGATCTAAATACTTAGTGCTTCCTTAATATTCTCCAAAGGGATTTAATTTGAAATCTAGGTTTTGCAATAAATGAATAAAGCAACAGTTTGCAAGAGTAATAAATATCTAAATATCTGAAAATGTGACCGATTAAGTGGCAACTGCCCCCCATTATATCCTATGAGCGATTTTGGACTTTTGAATGCCGGTGTGCTGCTGTCATGTGTATTGGGCTGAGCTTTGATGAAATCGCAGCAGCATAGACACTATACCATGCCAGAAAGTATCAAATTCGTATGACTTCTTAACCTGATTTGATATACTTATGTGACGTGTAGTGTCATATTAAGACTGAATTATACTTCTGTGTGATTGCTGTAACCCACCTTGCACATTGCCATGCATTTATACTTCTGCATTCTGTTTGCTCTGCAATAACACTCCCGAAATGCTAGCTGGCAGCGGGGTTTGGTTGTTGCTAGATCAGATATGGTTGCAGCTGGAAGTTAATGAAAATGATTTATATTATTTATTAAATTTCCCATTAACTGTATTTTATTAACGTCTACCCCTACCCCAACTTAAATTTAAATTTTCTTCCTGTTTTAAAATGTGGAGGTACTGTTTGTTTTATGGATCAACTACAGTATGTATTTTGAAGCCATACTTTGTTTTATTTAACAGCGAGGACCACAATGGAAACAAGCCCAGGGCTTTATTGTGTTTTTATCCTCGACAGTTTTTATTTCAAAATGTATGGGACACTCGTATTTTTGTACAGCTGGTCTAAAATCTCTCAAATAAAAATTCAATTCAATTCAACTCTAAACCGTCACAGTAACGTAAACAAATGTAGTTGTATAGAGTATTATTTATGTTATCTATTAAATTCATTAATTCATTTTCTTTTCGGCTTAGTCCCTTTATTAATCCGGGGTCGCCACAGCGGAATGAACCGCCAATTTATCCAGCACTTTTTTATGCAGCGGATGCCCTTCCAGCCGCAACCCATCTGTGGGGAAACATCCACACACTCATTCACACTCATACACTACGGACAGGTTAGCCTACCCAATTCACCTGTACCGCATGTCTTGGACTTTGTGGGAAACCGGAGCATCCGGAGGAAACCCACGCGAACGCAGGGAGAACATGCAAACTCCACACAGAAATGCCAACTGATTCAGCCGAGGATCGAACCAGCGACCTTCTTGCTGTGAGGCGACAGCACTACTTACTGCGCCACTGCGTCGCCTATCTATTAAATTACCCAATAAATTAAATTTTTTTTATGTCTACCCCCACCCCAACCCTAAACCCAACCGTCCCAGTACTGTAAAAATATTCATTATTGTTATACTGTGTCATAAAACATGCTGCTATATTAATGTGCATATCGCACTTGCGGCCAGCCGTGTATCCTACCTAGACTTTACCGTGGGGTTTCTATCTATGTTCCTCTGTGTTGAGTTTCTTTGTGGGTTTTTGTTTACATCGTTAATGCGGGCAATGCTAATTTACTGTACAAGTAGCTCAAACTCATTCATTCATTCAAGAAAGGTGGAAACCAGCTAAATTGCAACAACTTTTACGTAAACACAAAATAAAAGCATCCATCTGGGGCTCCTCCAGGGGACTTGACACTTGTTAAACACGTGTTAAACACTTTTTGTGAGGTGTGCATCAGGGTTTGTGTCTGCCTAAGACAAAGGGAATTGACTGCGAAGGCACCGCTGATCCATCCACATGCATTTAATGAAAAAGTGTTGACCTTATTCTCAGATGCGGAAGTGCGCTTGTTTTTGCGATTGTTTTAGAACATCCGATTTAGTTGTCTATGGGAGAAATGACTAGGAATAATAAATTGCAGAAAACAGTCAAACGAGTCTACAAACAAGTGTGTTCATGACTATACATATAAAGAAGAGTAATATAATAAGAATCTATCAGTTTGCAACATCAAGCAGCATAATGAGCTGTTTTTAAACGTCTAAATATCAATGAAAGTGAATGAGACTGTAAGTCTAAAGCCAAAAAGATTCCAAATAGCTGAATAATAAGGGCAATGAACTAGCCTTTAAAGGCCAAGTATGTAATTCTTGTCATTAGAGGGCAGTTATTCACAACAAACAAAGGTGTAGGCTGAGTCCGAAACCGCATCTCAGTAGGTACTACAGTACATTTGAATTTAAATGTACTACTCGGCCGTTAGAAAAGTACTTTCTATACAGTGTGAATGTGAGCAGTATGATTGGAACTCAGACGTACTACATTCGCTATTTTGTCATGATCAAGTAACGTCCCCCGTGTGAGTAGCGTCGTTTCACTCCCATTCATAAATTCTCTTGCGGGGCATCATGGGATAGTGTAGCATGCATTGGATGCACACTTCAGAATCTCGCTGGAAGTAGTAGGTCATCCGAGTACTTCTCGCTTACTGATTTTCAAATTCTATGAATTTTGACATACTGTACTCAGCTCGCATACTGTTTTTAGCTTACTGTATAGTATGAAAGTATGTGATTTCGGACACAGCCACAGTGTTATGACACCGTGACTGAGTGTGGAATCATGGGAGTTGTGGTCTTCATTACATCCTGCAGAAAACATGTTCATAAATGAGCTAAAGTATTCAACACTTATTATCATGATAGTGTGAAGCAGAGATAAGCTGAATACTAAATACGTTTTAGGGTTCTGTTATAATGCTGCTTTGTGCAGTCTAATGAAATGCATAACCTATTGAATCATCTTTGGTGTTTCTGTGTTTTTTATAAAACCAAACTGGAAATGGAGAGTTTGTGATGTCATCAGTCTGGGCACATAAGACACGGTTCATGTCACTAGTTAAAGTAGCTTATTTCTCTGGATTTGAACATTCCTTGAGACATTTGGGATAATGTTAAGTACATAAGTCAGCAAAATACACTCACCGGCCACTTTAATAGGTACACCTTACTAGAAGCAAGTTGGACCCCCTTCTTCCTAGAGAACTGCCTTAATCCTTTGTGGCATAGATTCAACAAGGTACTGGAAATATTCCTCAAAAATTTTGCTCCATATTGACATGATAGCATCACGCAGTTGCTGCAGAAGGTGCTCTATTGGATTGAGTTCTGGTGACTGTGGAGGCCATTTGAGTACAGTAAACTCATTGTTATGTTCATGTCATGTTCTGGCCATTCTCCTCATTTGCGCCCACAGAAGTGCCGCTCACTTGATATTTTCTCATTTTCAGACCATTCTCTGTAAACCCTAAAGATGGTTGTGTGTGAATATACCAGTAGATCAGCAGTTTCTGAAATGCTGAGACCAGCCCGTCTGGCACCAACAACGTCTGGTTCAAAGTCACTTAAATCATCTTTCCTCCCCATTCTGATGCTCGGTTTGAACTGCAGCAGATCGTCTTGACCATGTCTACATGCCTAAATGCATTGAGTTGCTGACTAGAAATTTGTGCTAGTAAGCAGTTGGACAGGTGTACCTAATAAAGTTGCCGGTGAGTGTATATAACACTGTATTATAGTTGTTTTTTGGGTATTTTAATAAAGAAAATCTTACTTTATTGGATTGAGTGAAGCAGTGTAAATACAGAATTTCCAAAGCGCGTGACTGACCGATCATTACTCCAACTCCTGGAAGTGTGTGAGTGGCTGACTAAAACTTTGGCTCCTGAAAGCGTGTGATTGGCCGATCAGAGCTGTGACCTGCAGCACTTATACACTTAACTGAAGCGGAACAGATTTAAATAGATTTAAGAGTGATGACGTTTCCTAGAAAAGCACCTCACCGAGATCTTCCAATGTGTGTGCGTCTATCAGAGTATTTAAAGCAGGGAGAAGCAGAGGCTCTGCATCCACAGCGTTCATTCATATCAAAGCACAGGTGTTTGGATTTAGTTTGAGTTTCCTGACTTCATCATGCAGCAGATCTACATGCAAAGCCATGAAGAGTTTGAAGTGTTCACCACTGTGCTTTCTCCTCAAGGTCAGTCTTCGCTTCATGCTCTCTTTTTATTTCATTTCTGTTCAACAAATATTACAGCAAAATGATTTAATCTTTCAGTGTGTCGGAAGAGAGTGATATTCAAACACCAAGGAGAGATGGTAACAAATGTTTTCTCATTTAAACTGCAGCATCATGTGATAAAGCAGATTGTAGTGCTTTAGGACTGATGGAGAAGTTATTTGATGTTGTTGTTTTATTCGTGTGTGTGTGAGATGGATGTGACGGCAGACTACAGTGCAGACTGTGATGAAGAAGTGAGCGTTCGTGTTGGGGAGGTCGTATTAATGCTGTACCAGGAAAATGCTGACTGGTGTTACGTACGACTTCATGGTGGAAAAGAGGGATACTTGCCCACAGCCTGCTTTACTGCGGTACTCAGGCATACATAACACACGCAGTGCACCAATGAGAACACTACAAATCCTAAAGCACATCGTAGCATTACACTTAGAAAACATGGGAGATAAAGGAATAGTTCACCCAAAAATTTAAATCACATAGTATTTTTCCCTACTTGTAAATCAATGGAAACCAGCAACAAACATTCTTCAAAATATCTTCTTTTGTGTTCAACAAAAATAAGAAACCCAAATAAATTTAAAACCACACGAGGGGAAATAAATAAGGTAATTTTACAAAGGTAACTTGCTACCTATCGCTACCAACTACCTATTCATCCATCCATCCAACTTGCAACAAACATTCTTCAAAATATCTTATTTTGTGTTCAACAAAAAAAAGAAACCCAAATAGATTTAAAACCACATGAGGGAAAAAAAAAAAAAAAAAAAAAAGGTAATTTTACAAAGGTAACTTGCTACCCATCGGCTTAGTCCCTGATTTATCAGGTATCGCCACAGATGAATGAACTGACAATTGCTCTGGCATACAGTATGTTTTATGTGACTGATGTCCTTCCAGATGCATTTTGAGTAAACTATCCCTTCAACATATTTAAAAGAGTGTGATAAATAATGAAAAGAATATGCTTAAAGGAATACTATCATGAGTTGTTTTTTGTACTTTTGCATACAAAAGAAGATGTTTTGAAGAATGTTGGGGTTTAGTGCGCTGGTAGGAAATTTTAAATTATATTTAAATTTTACACTCTTACAAAGATTCTGAGATGTATTAACCCATGGCTGGGTCAAATATGGACAAACCCAATTTAAATTTACATTGAACTAAAAAAATTACCCAAAATTGGGTAACACTTTATTTTGACGGTCCCTGATGCACATTTTGTTGACTAAAAGTTGCATTGCAACTACATGCCAATTGCTTCTTATTCTGTCTGCTTAATATTTGCTGATACTGCTCCTTCAACCGACATTTAACTGACTATAAGAAACTTTGCAAGTACATGTCAACTTACACTAACCCTAACCCTAACCTAACAGTTTACTTATAATCTAATGAGAATTAGCACGTAGAGCAGTGTAACTTAAATTCAACAACGGGTGTTAAAGGGACCATCAAAATAAAGAGATACACAACATTGGATTTGTTTATTATTGATCCAATGTTGAGTTAACATAACCCAGCATTTTTAAAAGTGTATTAATAATATTATTAGTATTATTACTAGTTGTAGTAGTATTACTTGTAGTATTTATATTTATTGCTAACTTGAATTGGCCAAAGTTCTTAGCAGAAGAGTTATCTATAGAAAAATGGCAAAACTACAAGCGCAATAAAGTGAATCATTGATCTGTCCTAAAAGTACTGTTTTGGTTAAACATACAGTCCCACAGTACATCACATGTGTTTATGTTTGTGTAGAAGCAGGATGCGGTAAGGCCGATGGTGACTCCGCCACCGCAGAGCTCAGTGTCTTCTAATGATCGCAGCCGATGTGCAGGGTGAGACTTTAGGATATTTTGTAACTCTGGTTTATTTATTGGGTATTATGCTTTGTGCTGTGTTGGGTAAGTTACAACAAAAAAGTAATTAGAGTAAAAGTAATTACATCGTTAAAATTGTATTAAAAATTACTTTTCTAATTTGTGTGAAGAGTTACTTATGTTACTCAATGTCATTTAATTATTTGACTCAATACTAAAAATCCAAATAAATATAAAAAAAAAACACTATTTAAACTCTTAATTAATTACATTTGAGTCAAACAGTAACCTTTAGTTTTGTTAAACTATATCAAAACAAAATGTTTGAAATGAATGACACTACCATGTATTGATTTACATTTCTAAAACGTTCTTTTTTTTTCTTAAGCATATGCAATCTTGAGTCTTGATAAATGATTTAAATATTCTTCTTTAGTTGACAAAATAGTATTATTCTGATAAACATTACTTTGCTTCTATGAAGCTGCTGAATTTATGTACACTGAAAAATAGGTCAACTTTTTCGGTAGTAGTTTGGTAATACATGCTCCAGTGAATCAATTTTAAAATGTATTTAAAGTACATCTCATTTATTAATGAAATGTATAAGTTTTGAGGGATATTTAGTGACTATTTTAGTGGTTGCTGTTGGTCAAACTATACAAATTACAGTATGTGTCTAATTTGTCTTTTTGTTAGGCTACATGCAGATATAAACATCTATTTTACAAGAAAAGTTTTTTGTGAATACTTGAGATGTCTGTAGGTGCTCTAGAACTGCCAGTTTCAGACTGTTTCAATGATATTTTTCCTAGCAGTGATTGGGGGGCGGGGGGTTGTTGTTAACGTAATCGATTAGGTTAACAAATTCAAGTGGATAAAACATTAAACAATTGTCCACAAATATCAAGAATTGTGTTGTTTCAACTCATTTTAAATAAGTGCTTTGAACAGCAGCAATTTAAATTGTAATAAAATTAGCAAGCAGTAAATTAAACTGTAATTCAATTACCTAAAATGAAAAGTAGGCTAGGCCTAACTTACAGTACTTTTTCAGCGGAAAATTAATTTCATTACAGTGACTTTGTAACTAATTAAACCCAGAGTGTGTGTGTTGACTGGTGTTTGTACCTTCAGAGGGCGCTCTCTCCGGCTGCCCCGCCGCGCGTCTCTGCCGGCGGTCCCGGCGGGCTCTCCTCGGTTACTGCAGCGGCTGCTCTCTCGCCCGCGGCGGCGCAGCGACGGGCAAGCAATACGCTCAATCGGCTCCATCAACCCAGCATTTCACCCAGACTGACGAAAGTTCCACTCTTATCTTTGGAAATGGGTTACAGAACGGCAGAAATAGGACAGCGTGACACAAATGTTTGTTCACAGCTCCTTTTTCAGATGACAGAAAAGGACGTTGTTGGGTGTCCTGATTCGGGGTCTTGGTAACTGATGGAAGGAGTCTTTACTGTTACTGGCCCTCATGTAAATATTGTGACCCTGATTGAAAAGTTTTACAATGCAGTTATTATGAAATTACATTACACTATTATTCATCTACAAATGTATTTTAATATGTATTTAGGCAATTTTTATTTGATATAAATTGTATGTATATAGGCAAGTTTATATTTGAAATGCGCATGTGTACCCTATGTATGTCTATTTGAAATAAAATGCTAGCGGTTTCAAAATTATTATCACCCTCAATAACCGCAAAAAATGATATTAAAATAAAAAACAAAATGAAATTTAGAAAAATAGGTAGATTACCAGAAAAAACAAGTTTGTATAACACACACACGCCCCTGTCTATGCAGTCAACAGAGCATTTCAGTCATCAAAGTATATCAACTAAGTATTTTCTGTAATAAACACTCAGGTATAATATAAAATGTGACTTACTATGCAAATCGATGTATAGAACACCGGGTCTGGCATTTTGATTCTATAAACTTCCTTTGGCGCTGTCAAAACAGGGCATTAATGCGCATGCGCACAAAACAAACTTTTTTTTAATCTACTTTAATTATTTTAGCTTGGTTAAAAACACATTTAATTTACTTAAAACCAATTAAATATTATTTATTAAAATCAACAACTAAATTAAACTGGTTTAAATAAACAAAATTGAATTATGCTTAATTTATTAGAGGCCTAAATCATTTTTTTCAGCGTACACAGAAATCCACTTGTTATTATCCTTGCTATGAAGGCCTTAAGAGGAGCAACACAATTTTAAATTAAAAATTGTAGTATCTATATACAAAATATTTTATATGTACTTATTTGAAATCATCTTAATGAGTAGAAAAATATATCACTAAAATATATTCTACAATATATATATATATATTTTTATAAATTATGTAAATTAATAATTGAATGCACTATTGTTCAAGTCATTACATAGTTATTTTTTATAACTGAAAATATTCATATGCATTACATTTTTCGAACACCAAACTTTTTTTTTAATCAAATTTTTAGGGCAGTATTTGTTTATTATATTTAATAAATAATTTTATGAAATAATTATTTATTTAACTGATTGAACTAGCAGGTAAGACCTTTAAAGGTATATAGAGAGAGAGATTTATACATAAGATTTATGACAAATAGATTCAGTTCTTTATAAATTTCAGTTCATCAAAGTATCCTTAAAAACGTTTCAATTTGTACAATGAATTTAAAATATTATTAACAATAAATGTGTTCTGAGCACCAAATCTGCATATTAGAAAGATTTTTGAAAGATCGTGTGACTTAATGAATAACAATGATATAAAAATTCAGCATTTTGACTACAGGAATAAATATTAAAATAGATTTAAACTGAAAGAGTTATTTTAAATTGCACAAATTGTTACTTAATTTTTTGACTAAATATAATCCACAACCAATGCAAACTGATGTGGTCCATTTACAAGCCTACAGCATCATTAGATACAGTATAGAAAGATTCATTACCTCTAAGTAATAAACAGTTACCACATCATTTCATGGAATAACTTTATTGTTGTTAGGCTGAAAAGTAATCAAGCATGCAAACAGCAGATTCCTCGGCTGCGTAGAATCGTCCAACTGTTTTATTCAAAAAACAGAGGAGAGACAATCCAGAAAGAGGGGAAAAACCAAAACAAACAAAACAGATCCTATATCTGTACAGATGAAAGTATAATACAATATATACCACTATTGTACACTGGAATACAATATATCAGGAGGGCAGCAGTCACAGAGAAACAGCCTGCGCTCGAGTCTGTCTCACGTCAAGCAGTAAAACGTCTCTTTTGTGCTGCTTTTCACACCAACAATATCAATAATGCTCAAGAGCTAATAAACACGCTCACACAGAAAAGTGCTCTGATGTTGTCAACTTAAAAAAATCAAAACTAATTTAAAAAAATGAAACTAATCAAATGCTTATCAGGCCACCAGCACCATCATGCTTCGCTTGGATTTTGACCAACACTCCGGTTTTTCCTTTTGGGAGAAGCGCGCCACGCACAAACACTGCAGATCAGAGCTGGGGACGGGAGAAGGTTAGTTAAGGCTGTTAGTAACAGGTCTGAACACCTGTTTGTTTTTTATTTTTGGCAACAATGGGTTAAGCTCAGCAAAGTTTCGTTACGAGTTCAGCACAATCTGTAGGAGTTTGACTCCCATGCTTTTATCCAGTGACCGCTGTGCAAAGAGCAACAGCTCTAGCAATCAGTTGTACTGTAAACTTGTTTTTTGGTGACAGGGAAAGATTGTATATAACAGAATATGGGTATAGTCTGATACAAAAAGAAGATGCTTACACTGACAAAAAAAATCATTTTTTACCTGTTTTTTTTTTTTTTGTCTGGTTTTAAATCTAAAAAAAAAAAAAAAAAAAAAATCAAGAAGCTTTTGACCAGTAAGAAGACCAGTAAAATATTTTGTTTCCAGAAATAAGTCAGTACACTGTAAAAAATTCCAACTTATAAATTGTTAACTCAGTTTAAAATCGTAAGTTAGGTGGACATATTTTTGAACTCAGAATTGAATTTACTCATAAAAAACAATTTAACTGCATGTTTGGGACTGTTTGTTGAATGAAAGTAAAAAAAATCAATTCTTCATTTGAGCCAAAAAGTTGAGTTAACTTAAAATTTTAAAGCAACCGGCTGCAAAGAAAGTTTTTGAGTTTATTAAGCTTCAGCGGTTGAAGCTGTGCCAAATTATTCCATTAAGTATACTTGATTTAAAACAGCCTTTTCAGTCAACTTACATAAAAAATTTGGCACAGCTTCAACCACTGAAGCTTAATAAACTCAAAATTTATTTGCAGTCCGTTGTTTTAAAATTTTATTAAAGTGACAGTTCACCCAAAAATGAATATCATCTCATAATTTACTCATCCTTGATTTTTCCAAACCATTTTTTTTTTGTTCTATTGAACACAAAAGATATTTTGAAGAATGTTGGAAAAACTGACTTGTGTAGTATTTGTTTTTTCTACTATGAGTGTCAACTGTTACATCAGGGGTGTCCAAAATTGGTCCTGGAGGTCCACTGTCCTGGAGAGTTTAGCTCCAACCCTAATCAAACACACCTGAACCAGCTATTCAAGCTCTTACTAGATATACTAGTACAGTGTTTCTCAACCACGTTCCTGGAGGACTACCAACACTGCATGTTTTGGATGTCTCCTTTGTCTGTCACTCCCATTACAGGTCTTCAGTCTCTATTAATGAGCTGATCATCTGAATCAGGTGTGTTTGGTTAAGGAGACCTGGAAAATGTGCAGAGCTGGTGGTCCTCCAGGAACGTGGTTGAGAAACACTGAACTAAAACAGGGGTGTCCAAACTTGGTCCTGGAGGGCCGGTGTCCTGCAGATTTTAGCTCCAACTTGCCTCAACACACCTGCAAGAATGTTTCTAGAAAGCCAAGAAAGTAAGAGCTTGATTAGCTAGCCCAGGTGTGTCTGATTGGGGTTGGAACTAAACTTTGCAGGACACTGGAGCACAGGACTGAGTGTGGACACCCCTGTACTAGAAACTTCCAGGCAGGTGTGTTGAAGCAAGTTGGAGCTAAACTCAGCAGGACACCAGCCTTCCAGGAACGAGTTTGGACATCCCTGGTTTACATGTTTACATTTACAACATTCTTCAAAATATCTTCTTTTTTCAGAACAATCTCAAATTGATTTGGAACAGCTGAAGAGTGAGTAAATGATGACAGATTTTTCATTTTAGACTGAACAACCCCTTTAAATTTGTTTTTTCTTTAAACAAATCAAAATAATCTTGTTGTCGGTTTGAAATAAGACCATTTTACTTTCCCCATTGGCAGAATATTTCATTTATAATAAATTAATCAAATCAAATATAATCAAATGAAGGAAAAACAATTAATTTTGACTTTAATTTCCTGAAAACAAAACAATATTTTGTACCTATCTAAAACACTTCTTGATTTAAGAATTTTTAGATATTTGGACCAGAAACAAAGCAAAAATTAGAAGAAAAGTATTTTTTGAAGTATAAAGCGTTAGTTTATACCAAAATGACAATTGTCAGCATTTACTCCTCCTCATGTTGTTCCAAATCTGTAAAACAGCACTGCTCAACCCTGTTCCTGGAGGTCTACCTTCTTATAGAATTCAGCTCCAATCCTGATCAAACACACCTGAACCAATTAATTAGGACCTGGACAGCACTTAATAATTACAAGCAGGTGTGTTTGATATGGGTTGCAACTGAAATCTGCAGGAAGGTAGATCTCCAGGAACAGGGTTGGTCACCCCTGCTGTAAAACATCCCTTCTGGTCTTCCCAACACAAATGAAGATTTTTTTAATCAAATATGTGCGATTTATCTCCCTCTGCTAACAGCATGTTCACCCACATCTCTGAGGCTTCGAAACGTTCATGAAGAGATCCAAAAATAAGCCCATGTGAAATGAGCAGTTTAATCCAAATCTTTTGAACATGCACAATCACTTCATACGGCAAACAGATTTAATTAAGTCTTCCGTTCATGTATAAACACTGACCAGCAAACATAAACAGAGATCAAACCTCACTGGTTTTAGCAGATTCTCAAACAAGCTGTGTAAGATGCCTGAATGAACCTCGCTGGCTCTATTAAATCCGTTCATCATAAAAGGACATCACTTTTCTTCAGATGGCTTGGAATAGCTTTTTTTTTTACTTTTAATATTTCAAATTAGATTGTTTAGATTCATTTTTTGACTTCTGTCATTTTGAAATGTAATATTTTTGGTCTAACAGACTTTAGTTAAGGGAGAAAAATCATGTCTATTTGATTTTATAAGTTATTTTTATATAGAAATCTTCATTTGTGTTCTGAAGATCAAGTTCAAGTTTGGCTGAAATGACATGAATGTGTATAAATGATGACACAATGCTATTTTCAGGTTAAACTTACCTATTAAAGCAGTGTTTCTCAACCACGTTCCTGGTGGACCACCAGCTCTGCACATTTTTCTTATCTCCTTAACCAAACACACCTGATTCAGATCATCAGCTCATTAGCAGACCCTAAAAGACCTGCTATGATGTGAGACAAAGGAGATCCCCAAAACATGCAGTGTTGGTGGTCCTCCAGGAACATGGTTGAGAAACACTGCTTTAAACCATTCTTGACACACATCACCCTCTACTTCAGTGTTTTAGTCAAGCCTAACACAAGTTATAATAATAGAAGTAGGAAAATGCTGAAAATATTACCATCTCAGCTAGTTTCCATTCAGTTTGAGCCAAATCTACGTTACATTCTTCATACTAAGTAAACTTGTGTGAATTGCCTTGCGTTGAACGGGAGCAGACATGCAAAAAAAAAAGAACACAACGAAACCAAAAACCGATGAGCCTGAACAACTGCATTGAAGGCAAGGCTGATAAGAGTTCAAAGGCCAATCTGAGATTACACAACAGAAATTGGCACTCAGATGGACACACGCTCCATTCTGACTCGCTGAGAGAGATTTTGAGAGCTCTGACTGTTAAGTGAGACGTTTAGGTGATTTAATTTCCAGGCTTTTACCGTATAGTGTTCTTTGGATAAGACAGCAATGCATTGAGAGTAGTACAATGTGGAGAAGTGCCAAAGACAACTGTATCACTGAGACGACACCTGGTTTGTTCCATAGGCCGGAACTGTGCTGAAAACACAAAACAATTCTGATGAAGGAGGCCCTGTTACCTATTAAGTGCACACAGACTGAAGTTTAGACAGCCGGCGATTCAAATTAGTTTGTAATTATGGTGATGCAGAGCTGTGAATCCAGCAATGAGTGTCAAAGTGCACTTTGATTATTTAAGTACTTTGCATGTTCACACCAGCGAAGCTCAAGAGTGATCTACAAGAGATAGTTCAACCAAAAATGAAAATCAATCATTTATTCACCTGCATGTTAGCCAAACTATGTGGAACACTAAATAGTTGTCTGTTCTGAAAACTGCAATGCTTTTCTTCTTACTTTTCAGAAATAATAAGTAAAATTTAAGTGATTTTTTCCTTAAAACAAGTTAAATAATCTTCCAGTTTAGTGTAAGACAAATAATGCTGTTTTTGGTTTGAAATAAGATTATTTTGCTTACCCCACTGGCTTGTTTTAAGGTAAACTCACTTAATTTGAACTTATTATTTCTGAAATCATAACTAACTTTTTAATTGTCTAGAAAATGCTTCTTGATTTAAGAATTTTTAGATATTTGGACAAGACAAAAGACTGAAATTTGTTGTACACTGAAAACATGCTGGGTTCCATATGGTTCCTCCATGTTCATCCAACACAAATTGATTAACTTATCATAATTGTTTTTATAAATTCATGTGGATCGAACATCAAACAATTAAGTTAAAACTTTAATAATTGTGTTGATTTAACTCATTTTAAATAAGTAGTTTGAACAAGCAGCCATGTTTTGAGTGTATGGATGCAAAAACATTCCATAAAATATCTGCTTTTGCATTCTGATGAAGAGAGTTATGGAAGACAAAACCTGCAAAAACAATAAATAAATAGATAAATATGCAAATAAATAAAAAAATTATTAATAAATCCACAAATTCCGATATAAATAAAACAATAAATAAATATGCAAATAAATAAATATATATATATATATATATATATATATATATATATATATATATATATATATATATATATATATATATATATATATATATATATAAAAAACACACAAATTCCTGCAGAAATAAATATGTAAATAGTGCAGACTGATTACTAATTAAATAAATTACACGGATGTTGGGGGAATAAGAAATGCTAAACCGAAAATTTCTTTTTTCCCCCTTTTCACACCGCACTATTAATTATTTAAATATTTATTTATGCAGGAATTTGTGTATTTATTCATTTATTTGGGTATTTAATGGTTTATGCAGAATTGTTGTATTTATTTATTCATTTATTTGCGTATTTATTGTTTTATGCAAAATTTGTGTATTTATTTTTTTGCGTATTTATTGTTTTATGCAGGATTTTGTGCATTTATTTATTTACGTATTTATTGTTTTATGCAGAATTTGTGTATTTATTTATTTATTTGTGTATTTTTTGGTTTCATGCAGGAATTTGTGTATTTATTTATTTGCGTATTTATTGTTTTATGCAGGAATTTTTGTATTTATTTATTTACGTATTTATTGTTTTATGCAGGAATTTTTTTATTTATTTATTGTTTTATGCAGGAATTTATTTATTTATTTATTTGCGTATTTATTGTTTTATGCAGGAATTTTTGTATTTATTTATTTACGCATTTATTGTTTTATGCAGGAATTTGTGCATTTATTTATTTATTGTTTCATGCAGGTATTTATTTATTTATTTATTTGCGTATTTACTGTTTTATGCAGGAATTTTTTATTTATTTATTGTTTTTTGCAGGTTTCATCCTCCATAGAGAGTAAACTATAGACTTTGCATCAATTTTAGTTGAATTATCTCTTTAAATTAGTGTGCACCATATATATACTGTAGGTGGATGAAAGCCGACACTCTATCCCATAAATAACCACTCCAAATTTCACATCGTAAGACGTTGAGAAAATGTAAGGAATGCGTTTTACACTAAAAAGACGCTTATGTCAGTAAATCGGCTGCACCTTTACTTGTTAGTTGGATCACAGTGTGTTATGCATGTGTGTGTTATGCCAGGAAGCTCACTCTCTGCTGTGAGGGTATATGAAGCATCAGGATTGGTCCATTGGTTCGAAGGTGTTGGGAGGTTCTGGCCCGTGACTCTCCATCTCCTCCGGTTTGTCAGGAGTCTCTTCTTCCTTCCCATCATTCCTTGCTGCAGTGTGCTGGCGCAAATGTTTGTCCATTGACGCCTGTATGTTAGAAACCATCTCCTGCAAGCGCTGACGCTGGGCCTCAATCACAGCGGGCTCCAGCCCCATCCCGCGGCCCTCACGTAAAGTAAGCATGCCTGGAGCTACACGCACTAAATCTTCCCCTGACAACGTTAAACCTTCGCCGCGGACGCTGCCGCTGAGGTCAACGCCGCTGCTGTGCTGCCGCCTGATTGGTGGATGTTCAGGAGGGGCGGAGCCTAACGAGTGCCCTTTACCTTGGAAGGCAGTGATGTTCTGCTCTTTCCTGCGTACAGCGCCGCCGGAGCCCAGACGCAAACTGTGTGCGGGACTTCCCTCGCGGCTACGAGACGCTGCATCTGAGCGGAGCTGGGAAAGAGCCTCCTGGACGAGCTCCTCCACATCAGGACCCACTGGAAAATGCCCGGCTGTGTCCACACACAGCTCTAAACGCTCTTCCGCTGCATTGAACACAAACGTCTTACCCGACAAGTGGGGCAGTGTGCAGTGCTTCCCGTCCAGGAGACCTTCGCATAGAAAAAGACAAAATTACCTTTATACCTAACATACATGATCATATTACTTACATAGCTGTTCCATTGATTGTTTTCTATTTAATACTAGTGAAATCTACTAGAATAGTAGAAATCAAAAACATTACACTAGAAATCACTTCTGCATTGATTCAGAGATTTTCAAAATGCATCGCAAATCTCTCTTGAATAAATTCAGAGCTTAAGTTTTTACAGCAGATGGCACTGTGCGCTTTACAAACAGCCGTAATCTGCTTGTATCCAATTCCTTACAAATATCACTTGAACTTAAAATAAACATTTAAAAAATTAGGAAAGATTTAAGTGAATTACAAGAGTGTTGAACTGTGTTTACTTTAATCTCATGACATAAAGGCTAACTTACATGACTCTGAATACACAAACGCTCTTCCTTGTGAGCTGTACTGCCATTTGCTGTTAAAAAGTAGCCTAGAGCGCCATCTGCTGTTAAAAACAAGTCTTGAGCACCATCTGCTGTTAAAAAGTAGCCTAGAGCGCCACCTGCTGTTAAAAACAAGTCTTGAGCGCTATCTGCTGTTAAAAAGTAGCCTAGACCACCACCTGCTGTTATAAACAAGTCTTGAGCGCCATCTGCTGTTAAAAGGTAGCCTAGACCACCACCTGCTGTTAAAAACAAGTCTTGAGCGCCATCTGCTGTTAAAAACAAGTCTTGAGCGCCATCTGCTGTTAAAAAGTAGCCTAGACCACCACCTGCTGTTAAAAACAAGTCTTGAGCGCCATCTGCTGTTAAAAACAAGTCTTGAGCACCATCTGCTGTTAAAAAGTAGCCTAGAGCACCACCTGCTGTTAAAAACAAGTCTTGAGCGCCATCTGCTGTTAAAAAGTAGCCTAGACCACCACCTGCTGTTAAAAACAAGTCTTGAGCGCCATCTGCTGTTAAAAGGTAGCCTAGACCACCACCTGCTGTTAAAAACAAGTCTTGAGCGCCATCTGCTGTTAAAAGGTAGCCTAGACCACCACCTGCTGTTAAAAACAAGTCTTGAGCGCCATCTGCTGTTAAAAGGTAGCCTAGACCACCACCTGCTGTTAAAAACAAGTCTTGAGCGCCATCTGCTGTTAAAAACAAGTCTTGAGCGCCATCTGCTGTTAAAAGGTAGCCTAGACCACCACCTGCTGTTAAAAACAAGTCTTGAGCGCCATCTGCTGTTAAAAAGTAGCCTAGACCACCACCTGCTGTTAAAAACAAGTCTTGAGCGCCATCTGCTGTTAAAAGGTAGCCTAGACCACCACCTGCTGTTAAAAACAAGTCTTGAGCGCCATCTGCTGTTAAAAGGTAGCCTAGACCACCACCTGCTGTTAAAAACAAGTCTTGAGCGCCATCTGCTGTTAAAAGGTAGCCTAGACCACCACCTGCTGTTAAAAACAAGTCTTGAGCGCCATCTGCTGTTAAAAGGTAGCCTAGACCACCACCTGCTGTTAAAAACAAGTCTTGAGCGCCATCTGCTGTTAAAAACAAGTCTTGAGCGCCATCTGCTGTTAAAAGGTAGCCTAGACCACCACCTGCTGTTAAAAACAAGTCTTGAGCGCCATCTGCTGTTAAAAGGTAGCCTAGACCACCACCTGCTGTTAAAAACAAGTCTTGAGCGCCATCTGCTGTTAAAAACAAGTCTTGAGCGCCATCTGCTGTTAAAAGGTAGCCTAGACCACCACCTGCTGTTAAAAACAAGTTTTGAGCGCCATCTGCTGTTAAAATGTAGCCTAGAGCAGAGTTTTCAAACTGTGAGGCGCGCCCCACCCTATTAAGGGGGGGCACGAGTACGCGCGCACGCGAGTAAATTATGATGACGATTTTTATGCGTTCACTAGAGTGAATAGGATTAACGTCAGTTCCACAGCTAACTATAAGGCACCTGTAGAGTTTATGCGTTCGAGTAAAATATATGCAAATAAAATGGAGCGGGTGGTTTTTAAAATGAATGACGGTGAATGAAAGTCAATCCAGTGAGTGTCTGACAAAAAAGTGCCCCTCTGAATCAAATCAGCAGGATGCCCGTCTGGATCTTTCACTTACTTTGAAGACATACGACATGAAGACATACAGACTACCTTTACATGGACATCAGTAATAGTTATTTGCCTTAATCTGAATTAAGACAATAATATAATTAATGTGTTACGTGAAGTGCTTTTAGAATGTTGCGTCACCAGGCTATCCACGCTTCCTGCAGAGTCTCATGTCATTTTGGGTGTTTCATCTTTAATTTTTCGACTTTAACTGCAGTTCGGCACATTCACTCATGAATATTTCATTCATGCCCCCATGACAAACTGGGTTATTAGACGCGAATAGTTAGTAAGGACTGGTGGAAGATGATTTAATGGGATTTGATAGCGCACGACAAATAGAAAGAAAAAAACTTCCGCATTTCGTAAACAGTGTTGCTAGATGTAGCTGACTGATTCCAGCCCAAAAGCTATCCAAAACCCACCGAAATGCAAATTCAAAATCGCCCAATCTGGCAACACTGTTCGTGATCTGTGTGTGTGTGTGTGTGTGTGCGGTCCTTTACTGACAGCCTTGTGTTTGCATCTTGTTGCAAAATGCAGCGAAAAGTCCTACATGACATTAAGTAATAGTTAGATTGCGGTGTTTACTTTAATAATGCCACTAATATATGCATACTCCACGTCTTAATTCCATTTCTGTTTAGTTCAGTTATGACTTTAGTCGGATTAAGGTCATCAAAAATCTCTGTTTACATGGTGACTCTAAATCAGAGTATTATCTTAATCGTATTAAAATCATATTAAAGTATTGTTGCCCATGTAAACGTACTCAATGTTTGACTCAACCACACTGTCAGGGCTCTGCGAACTTGGCTTTGCGAAGCAGCATTTTCTGTACATACATCAAAAGCAAGTAGGCTATGGCTCATGCTTATTGACAGTGGAAGATGATTTATGGTTAGTCGCATCAGTAATCCAACCACAGAAAAAGGCTCAGCAATCACACTGAATCAGGTAAGCTGTATATTTATGTTTCAATGTAATTAATGCTACACAATTTAAACGCAGCAAGTAATATGTGAATGATGCATGGATTATAATTTTGGCTCGGGGGAGGGAGGCGCGAGTGAAATAGGACAAACTTGGGGGGGCGTGTGTCCTAAAAGTTTGAAAACCCCTGGCCTAGAGCACCACCTACTGTTAAAAACAAGTTGAGGGCCATCTGCTGTTAAAAAGTAGCCTAGAGCACCACCTACTGTTAAAAACAAGTTGAGCACCATCTGCTGTTAAAAAGTAGCCTAGAGCACCACCTGCTGTTAAAAACAAGTTTTGAGGGCCATCTGCTGTTAAAAAGTAGCCTAGAGCACCATCTGCTGTTAATAAGTAGCCTAGAGCACCACCTGCTGTTAAAAACTAGTTTTGAGGGCCATCTGCTGTTAAAAAGTAGCCTAGAGCACCACCTGCTGTTAAAAACAAGTTTTGAGGGCCATCTGCTGTTAAAAAGTAGCCTAGAGCACCATCTGCTGTTAATAAGTAGCCTAGAGCACCACCTGCTGTTAAAAACAAGTCTTGAGCGCCATCTGCTGTTAAAAAGTAGCCTAGAGCACCACCTGCTGTAAAAACAAGTCTTGAGCGCCATCTGCTGTTAAAAAGTAGCCTAGAGCACCACCTACTGTTAAAAACAAGTTGAGCACCATCTGCTGTTAAAAAGTAGCCTAGAGCACCACCTGCTGTAAAAACAAGTTGAGCACCATCTGCTGTTAAAAAGTAGCCTAGAGCACCATCTGCTGTTAAAAACAAGTCTTGAGCTCCGTCTGATGTAAAAAAAATAACCTAGCCTAAAGCGCCATCTGCTGATAAAAATAGCCTAGAGTGCCATCTGCTGATAAAAATAGCCTAGAGCGCCATCTGCTGATAAAAATAGCCTAGAGCGCCATCTGCTGATAAAAATAGCCTAGAGGGCCATCTGCTGATAAAAATAGCCTAGAGCGCCATCTGCTGATAAAAATAGCCTAGAGCGCCATCTGCTGATAAAAATAGCCTAAAGCGCCATCTGCTGATAAAAATAGCCTAGAGTGCCATCTGCTGATAAAAATAGCCTAGAGCGCCATCTGCTGATAAAAATAGCCTAGAGCGTCATCTGCTGATAAAAATAGCCTAGAGGGCCATCTGCTGATAAAAATAGCCTAGAGCGCCATCTGCTGATAAAAATAGCCTAGAGGGCCATCTGCTGATAAAAATAGCCTAGAGTGCCATTTGCTGACAAAAATATTGTCTAGAGCGCCATCTGCTGATAAAAATAGCCTAGAGTGCCATCTGCTGATAAAAATAGCCTAGAGTGCCATCTGCTGATGAAAAATAGCCTTGAGCACCATCTGCTGATAAAAAATAACATAGAGCTCCATCTGCTGATAAAAATAGCCTAGAGCGTCATCTGCTGATAAAAAATAACCTAGAGCGCCATATGCTGATAAAAATAGCCTAGAGCGCCATCTGCTGATAAAAAATAACCTAGAGCGCCATCTGCTGATAAAAATAGCCTAGGGCGCCATCTGCTGATAAAAATAGCCTAGAGCGCCATCTGCTGATAAAAATAGCCTAGAGTGCCATTTGCTGACAAAAATATTGTCTAGAGCGCCATCTGCTGATAAAAATAGCCTAGAGCACCATCTGCAAATAAAAAATAGCCTAGAGCGTCATCTGCTGATGAAAATAGCCTAGAGCGCCATCTGCAAATAAAAAATAGCCTAGAGCGCCATCTGCTGTTAAAAAGTAGTCTAGTGCGCCATCTGCTCTTAAAAACTAAGCACTGAAGCATCTATTCAAGTAAGAATAACGATTAATTTGTTATTCAGCTATATTTTATTAGAACTAGTTGTACAGTTTATAATTTATTATATTTAAATTGCACAATTTCTAATTGTGTTCACTAGATTCGGAAAATACAAGTAACTGAATCATTGTTTGTATAGTATACAATATTTTTATAAACTTTAATAATGTATACATCAAAATATAAAGTTTTCTGTTGAAAAAAAAATACAAGTAAAAATGTTTGTAGAAGTTATTGATGTTCTCACATTCTGTTCTATTTCTAGGACACTAGTCAAATGAAAAAAGGTTCTTGCTTGCATAAAATTCAGTTTTGATTAACCTCAATTCTACTAGAAAACATGATCACAGGGCTCTACATAAACTTGGGGAGTTCACACAGCTTGAGTCTACAGCCATTACTATGCATTACATAGAAATACTGTTACATTACATAGAACTGCTGTTGTCTGACCATTGGACCACAAATTACATAATTATTATACCAAATAAACGCATGGTTTATTAAAATTGAACTTCACTGCAATACATCTCTCAGCTGCAGGCAGACAGAAAACATAAGTCTGGGTTAACACAGACTCACTTCACATTACAAACAACAAAAACTGTTCAGCATTTCCAAGAAAATCCTTCTATTATGAGCTGGTTCTTAAACTTGTTCTCCCACCCCAACAAAGTACTTTTGCAGATGCTTCTGACAGAACATACAATCCTTGTGCCTTTAAAGCACACTTTTGAACTTTGAACGCAGAACTTATATTGTGTGACAATTACAAAAAAAAGAGAGAGATTACCCATGTCTTTCTTCACAATGTTGTAAAAGACTCCTCCTTGCTGGAACAGGTGAGGCAGTTTCTTGGCATATGACCAGACATCTTCACCTGAGAGAGAGGAAAGAAGAGAGAAAAGCCAGAGAAGAGAGAGAGAGAGATGTTATAACTGAAAACAAAAATGCTAAAAGTTAAATATATTGTTTGTTTATTATTATATTAATATTTTTAATTTATTATTATTTAGCTACTATTTATATTTATTTGTATGCATATGTTTTATTTAATGTATTGCTTTGGCAATACACTTGTAACATTTGTCATGCCAATAAAGCAAGTTTGAATTAAACTGAGAGACATGTCAACTCTAGCAATCAAGAATTCCTAATCAAAATTTACCCGAAATGCTTTTTCTACATGTATATATTTGCTTGTACAGTGGTCCCCTGTTATAACCCAGTTTACTTTTTACAGCCTCACAGTTTCGTGGATTTTTTTCATGCAATATGACATGCTTTTTTTCTACAGTGCATTGTGTTTTGCGTCCTGACTGTAGACCATTGTCAATCAATCTCCTCCGTGCAATACAGTGCAGAATGTGTTCAGCTTGCCAAATTTACATAAATCTTTGATCGCTAGCAGTGTGACTCTGAAGAGCTGTACTGTATGTTTCAAAGTTTTCTCCTCACAATGTTGACAAAATGTTCTGCACCGTCAAAGGCACCTGCGCTAGCACTCAAAAGGCAGAGGAAGATGCCAACCATCGCACAAAACATTAGACTTCTGGACATGCTAAAGAAAGGTAGAAGTTACGCAGCTTTAGGGCGCCATTCCGGAATAAATAAATGAAGATCAAACAGTTTTGATCTTTGGTTTCATTCTATATTAGTGGACAAATTTTTCTACGAAGGTTTGAACTTTGTGAGTAGGCATGGGCTGGTATTATGCTGCGTTCACACCAGATGCGGAACGTGCGGATAAATTGCACTATTCGCGCTTAAATAGACGCGTGAACATTTGAGTTTAATCGCTTCGTTCACGCATCAAACTCCGCTTCATTCGCGCGTCAAATTCACTTCAGAACAGACGCGGATTCGCATCATGGGCAGGGCTTCTGTCTGCCCGGTGACTGTAGCTTTGTTGCTAAACGGCTGACATGGATTTTATTGAGAAAATAACTGTGTTTATTTGCTTTTATGAAGGCTGAAAAACAGCGTCGATACGTTTGGACCAGTGTCTGAGTCCACTAGATCCTTTCAGAGGTGCACCCAGCTCTGTGAGCTCATAAACTCCTCCAGAAACTTAACCTGGATAACGCAGGCTTTCAGCGGTGCTTCTGACTGAGCCGAGCCCAGTTTGATGAACTGTTGTCGGTGTCAGCTGGAGGATTTCCCCCGGAACACCAACAACAGGTGCTACGTCACAATCATGCCCCCACAAAAGCAAGCTCCTGATTGGTTAACGCGCAATTCGCGTCATTCGTGTGTTTGCATTGACTTAACATGTAAATTACTCGCACTTGACGCTTCTTCCGCGTCTGGTGTGAACGCAGCATTAGATTCTGACGGTATGATACCCTTGGATAAAAATATCACGGTTTAATGGTTTACGGTAGGGCCGTGCAAATAATCGAAAATTAAGTTTCGATTTCACTTTCTAACGGTTATGATAAAACATTAATCGAGATAAAACGATTATTGCATTTTATACCACCCCCTTTCCAGTTGTACACATTTGTTGCTCTGCAAAGCTCAGTTCCACGTGAAAATTACAAAAAGCATGTACTGTAATGTAACTTTTGCAGCACAGAATGCACATCATTCATTGATGTACATTCAAATCATTCATGGTTTTTTTTATTAAGGACTGAGGAGTAATGCCCATGACTGAGTAACGCGAGAGCCTGCGAGACCTGGTGCGAGATCCAAAATGGCAGAGTCCGTCTGCTAGACAACAAACAAGTCCGCAGACTTTTTTTCACTTTATTTCCACTTTTCTCCGCGTGTTTCACCCATCCAAAATTGATTACATCATTGCAACCGGACTATACATTTTCATTTTTCATCCTGGATCAACTCGAAGAATACATCGACTCACATTACAACACACACTGCTGGAACATGGAACACCAAATCACAACAAAAAAGGTAATCCCGCTCCAAACTCCAAGAGACCTCATTCCGATTCACCTTCAAGTATGAATTCATGTTTTTAAAAGCACGAAGGAGATCGCATGCTGTTGTGTGTGTGAGCGCTCAGAGACGAGCAGATCTACACATCTAAAGTCATCTTAATGTGAGTGTTTTAATGGTCAAATACATGCAAATTTTTGTCAAAATGCAGTGTTTAGTGATTATTCATATTAACCCATATTTGTGTAATAAACAAATGAGTTGAGATCCAAAAGACACAGGAAAGTGAAACCATAAATCAGAACTGTACTGCTCTTAAAGTGACAGCGCGCAATATTCCTGCTGCCGACTGTTTTTATCATTATTCAAACAACAAAAGGACAAAAATCACTCACTGCTCTTGACTGAAGGACTTTTGTAGCTATAATTAAAGTTTTTTTCTTACAGAGAAGATGATTAAAGCACAGTTTGTTTCATATTTTTATTTTATTGTATTTATTTCCATTTTCTTATTTACAGGGAGGAAAATAACTGTATATATACAGTTAAAGTCAGAATTATTAGCGGCCCTTCATATATTTCCCTAATTTCTGTTAAACGGAAATAAGTTTTTTTTAACCCATTTCTAAATAGTTTTAATAACTAATTTCTAATAACTGATTTCTTTTATCTTTGCCATGATGACAGTAAATAATATTTTACTAGATATTTTTCAAGATACAAGTATTCAGCTTAAAGTGCAATTCAAAGGCTTAATTAGGGTAATTGAGAAAGTCAGTGTAGAACAGTAGTTTCTTCTGCAGACAATAAAAAATATTGCTTAAGGGGGCTAATAATATTGACCTTAACTAGGGTTTAAAAATATTTAAACCTGCTTTTATTCTAGCCAAAATAAAACAAATAAGACTTTCTCCAGAAGAAAAAATATTATAGGAAATACTGTAAAAAATTCCTTGCTCTGTTAAACATCATTTGGTAAATATTTATAAAAAAAAAAAATTACCAGGAGGGCGAATAATTTTGACTTCAACTGTATCTTTTTGAATAATCGTGATTACAATTATGACCAAAATAATCGTGATTATGATTTTACCATAATCGAGCAGCCCTAGTTTACGGTATTGTGATTGCTGCTCTTAAATACATTGTTTTTAAATGTCTGGGTAAAAACTTTTTCCCGCTTTGAACAAAATATATTTTAATTTGAGAAACATTTAAAATATTTTGGAACAGTAAACATATTAGGCTAAATAATTAAAGTAAATCATTGACTTCTCCTGTCTTCATTAGTTTCAAAAACACAGATTTCTTTACAATTTAAAAAACGGCATCTTTGGAGATCTTTACTGCTCCAAAAAAAATCCTAAATCCTGTCCTAAAAAATAAATAATAATTGGCGGATTTAAAACCTTGACTTTTCCAAACCACTGTATACCTTGAAAACGGTTATCGTCCCATGCCTATTTGAGAGTGTTTAAACAAGAGAGAAAAGTGTGAAAATGTTAATGCCTGTCTGAGAAAAGTGTACAAAGTGTGTAGTGAGGGGTTTTACAGCCTTAAAACATCTATAATAATCGTAAAAAATAAAGCAGACTACTTTGCGGATTTCGCCTATTGTGGGTTATTTTTAGAATGCAATTGTAATTGTTTTTACTGCTATAATGGTGTTGTGTATGCACCCTTTATCTTATACATAAATGGATTGCTGTGCATTTGTATGATGTAAACAGTAAGCTTTGTCCCTCTTCTAATAAAGCCGCAAGAATAAATAAGGTTGGAGGTGTTTTATTTTGTTCTGTATTGTTTTGTGTAAATCTTTAAAAGTACCTATAAATAAAGTGTTTAAAGATTCTTCTGATGTGTAAATTTCAGCAACGGGTATCACAATCCAAACACTTATGCACTGCAGATGGTGCTTCTAGTATGAGACACTCAGTCTTACAGTAATCTCATATAGCATATCACTTACAGAAGAGTGTGTGTGTGTGTGTGTGTGTGTGTCTTACCCATGAGTGCTGCCAGGAGACACAGTGATGACATCTCAAGGTCAATGTTGTCCTGAAGTTCCCTGCTACTGCTGTGGCTGAGGGGTGGGTCAGAGTGAGCGTGTGTTTGAGGGCTGTGAGTGTGTGTTTGGGTCACTTGAGGATCAGCCGAGCTCTCCTTCAGCACCTCCACAGAGATCCGATCTCCATGCTGGAGCGCCACAGGCCGATTCTGGTCTTCGGGAGGTGGCGGAGGCAGCTCTCTGGGTGGGAACCCATGACGGATGCACAGCTGTCCAGGCGACAAGTTGAAGACCTGGATGATTGAGTTCTGGAGATCACTGTAGGTAGTGTGCGGCTGCAGAGTAAGCATGGCCTGCCGCCCGTCGCTGGTGGTTACGCGGATCTTCTTCTCTCCGCTGGTTGGGGGCACTTTGGTGGGAGTAGGAGGAGCGGAGGATGATGAAGAGGAAGGAGATGATGGGCGAGGGTCCTGCTGGCGCACACGGTCTGTGCTGCGGCGCTGGGAGAGGGCAGCCTGCTCACTGATGCTGTGCTGCAATACCCTCTCGGTTTTGCTCATGACCAGCTCCTCCTTATGCAGAGTTTTACCCTTCTGTCCCGTCAGGATGATTTTAGTCGGAGGGTGAGCAGAAGATTCACCTCCGTCAACTTTATTTTGCACGTGAGCACCTTCGATGGCAACTGGATTGTATTCATCTTGGCTCTTCTTCGCGGTGTGATGGAGGATGGTGTTCACCACTTTCTGGACTAGGATTTCACTGCCGAATTCACCAGGGAAGTGCTTTGTGACGAGCCGCATGGTCACATCGTAAACATTACTATTTAGAGTTGGATCAAGTTCATACTGGAACCAGTAAACAGTTTCTCGGACCACACGACCAGCCCACTCCAGGGTGATCGGGAAGGCTTCGGGAAGATTGTCGTACTCCTTTCCTTCCCAAAAGTGTTTGAACCCACATCCGCACTTGCCGCCTTGCGAGGGAGTGTTGGTGCGGTCCCCGTCCAAATACACCACAGAGCCGTCGCCCCGAACTCGCCGTACTGAGGTCCCATGACACCAGGTGCAGGTTGTGAGTGAGCTGAGTTTATAATCAGGCACGAGCACATCTTTTTCTGGGTTATAGGAACAAACCAAACTATTCAATGGGAAACTGTAGTTCTTGTCTGCTCTGAGCGTCCCGTGAGTTGATTTGGCCAAGTTGTAGAGTTTTCCTCCTGGAATGAGCCATTCGGCTGGCACGTGGAGCTCTGAAAGAGCGTTGCAGACCAGGCAGCGGTGGAGGCGACCTTCCTGGATGGATTTCTTGGCTGCTTCCGTCACCTCCTCCGGCTGTACGCCGATCACTCCAGTGCGTCGGTATATGTACTGGTGGACGTCGGCCACTAGAGCGGGATGGATGCTGTGCTTGTCCATGAAGACATCCTCCATGGCGCTTACGAGGCGCAGAAGGTACTTATCCTGGAGGCTCCGGTCACCCCCGATCACACAGCTCCCGCTGGGGTCCAAACTCACATACTTGCGGATGAGCTCCTGAGGAACACCCCACGCTTTGGGAAGCAGTGCAGCAGGTAAACGGGGCAAAGCCAAGCCCTTGATGCCTACTAGAGGCAGATAGTGATTTCGGCCAGAGCTGCTCCAGGCGATGCAGATGGGCTTGTTTAGAGTGCCGTCTTTCCCTCTGCACTGCTCCTCCGGAATTAGACCTGGTAGGAAGGTGGCGGAGTAATCGCCGGAGCTGCGCATACCACTCAGTGAGTCCAAAAGGATTATAGGTCTGTGAAGTACATTCGCCAGGCCAAATATGTGAATGTTACGCAGGCCCAGTGGAACGCCTTCTGGTGGGACAAACAACGGGTCACACTCATTGATGATATCTTCCCATTCTGCAGCATCTATGAAGTCCTGGAAAAGAGCTTTGTAGCGGTCGAGGTTCTGCTTGAAATGGAGTTTAAGGTTTTCTCGAAGAGCATGCCAGAAAAGCTCACGTCCAACTAATGCCCTGGACACGGCGTGGACCAGGCAGTGTCCATCTCCATCAACATGCACAGGTATAAGACACTCTCTATTACCGTTTGCTTTCTTGATCTCCTCCAAAGTGTCATGCAAGTAGATCAAGCTTCCTGACCGGTCCCGTCCGTACCCAACAGTGGACACATGCTCTTGCTCGATGAGAAATGCACGGTCCCCAAGAAGCGAGCAGTCAAAGATGTCTCCCTGGTTCATTTCCTTTAAGAGTTTGGCAGTGCCTGTCTGTTTGTCCATGCCATAGCGGGTGAGGATGGGTGACAGCAGCTTGCAGTGGTAGTTGGACAGTCCCATCACTTTCACCAGCTCTGAGCCCTTCTTGGGAGGGCCTGGCACACCCAGCAAAGCATTTCTCAGCAAATTATGAAGCACTACATCAGGGTTAGTCACTTCCTCCACATTGGCAAGATTCTTCTGCTCGTGTCTCTGTCCGCACTCGGTGCACTCGATGCTCATGGAGGTGTGTGCGGGGAAGATGAGCTTCGCCTGGCACTGCGGGTCCGGGCACATCCCGCATAAAATGCGCCTATCCTTCTGTTTTGTGCCCGGAATCAACGACATAATCCAATCTGATATCTCTTATGACGACGCGGTTTACAAAAGCATCGCTGTTTAATCGGCGACGGGCGATAGAAAATTATGTCACCTCACGCAGTTTCTGTTTTCCAGTAACAAACACAACACGGAAGCGGTTCTGTAACAGCGTGACCCTATGGGTCGCGCAATGCATGTTGGGAATTGAAGTTCTAAATCGTCTCAGGTCATCTCCCTTCTAACGGCATTATTTTAAAAAGCCACTAATTAAAATGTATTCTGATATTATTTAAAATTACTGCGCTTTTATGTTTTTGCGTAATGAAGTTTCTCCATAAGGACGATTATACAACGAGGGCTTTTTTTTTAAACTGGCTTTAATAAAACTACAATATCCACAATACAAAGAAGGCCAAAGGTTGTGTTGTGTTGTGTTTATGGAGTTCAGCAGACTTTATATGGGCGTGAGAATAAAATGCAGACATTTTTAGGAATTAGGATATCAACAGTCAGAATAATATAAGATCAATGCAATAAACTAGATTGATATTGCAACGTTTTGTTCTCTTATAAAAGACAAAGTAAGTTTAGAGGGTGAATAAGAATAGAAAAATGAATGTTGAGATTCAAAAGCTTTAGAAAATAATATCGAATTTTATAACGTGATCTAATTTTTTTTAAATTTAATTATTTCTTATTGCGTTTTACTGTGATTATATTAATAAGGAAGTGATAATTAAAAATTCTAATTTCCATCACAAAATGCTTTAACCATAAAGCATTTGGCATGCAGAGAACGTTCATAATGTTCGGGGCAAATCCGTTTATTTATAAACAAACAAACAAACCAACAAATAAATAAATAAATAGTTAAATAAATCTATTATTTAATCACAAAAGTGTCATAAAATGATACGATACATTTTTTCTATGTGGAACAATTGTTGGATGATAGGCCTGTGCTTTAAATATAGAACGAGATGACGAGAGAAATTTATTTTAAACAAACAAAAAACAAACAAACATTTGAGTTGATCTATAAAAAGTTACAGTGGAACAATTTATTCAGCTTCTGCCTATCCGAGCGTTATATAAGTCAGCAGCTGGAAAAGCGGAAACCGGAAGAGAGGAAGTGAAAGACAGGAAAATAGCAAGCGAGGAATAACGGTGGCGCTGCTTATGTTTTTCCAGAGTGACACCGAACCATGGATCAGTTAAATCAGACCATGAACCGATTAACACTTAATATAAATACACAGTTTATTTAAGAAAAAACGATTACTTTCAGCGCATGAACAGATCCAGACATCAGATGACACCTTCATTCATTTTATCTAATGAAATCTGGGCAGCACATTTGCTGCAGGCATTATTCGTTCGAGATAGAGTTTGCATCAGATAACACCTCACGTAAAGTCACAGTAAAGTCACATTCAGCAGCTTTATTATCGTATCTGATGTCGGTGTGATTTAATCAAATGACTGTTTTGTGGAGTGGAGGAACAGATGCGTTCAGAGTCCTGCAAACAGAAGATTGAACTGAGTTTCAGCATCAGGAGGAAATCAAAGAGGTGTGTAACAAAACATCTAATTGTTTCTTGTGATGTTTGTTTTTAAAAATGTTTTCTTACTACCCAAGTTTCAAATTACTAGGTAATAATATAAATAAAGGTGAATTTGAGTGGGAAATGCCGAAATCCATCCATAATCTAGCATGTACAGTTGAATTATTAACCCCCCTAAATTATTAGCCCCCCTGTTTATTTTTTTCCCCAATTTCTGTTTAACGGAGAGCAGATTTTTTCAGCACATTTCTAAACATAATAGTTTTAATAACTCATTTCTAATATCGGATTTATTTTATGTTTGGCATGATTTTACTAGATATTTTTCAAGACACTTCTATACAGCTTAAAGTGACATTTAAAGGCTTAACTAGGTTAATTAGGTTAACTAGGCAGGTTAGGGTAATTAGGCAAGTTATTGTATAACGATGGTTTGTCATGTAGACTATCCAAAAACAAAATATAGCTAAAAGGGGCTATTAATTTTGACCTTAAAATGTTTTTTTAAAAAATTAAAAAACGCTTTTATTTTAGCCGAAATAAAACAAAAAAAAATTTGTGATGTTTTATGATTAATTATTGATAATATGCATTTATATGAACATTTAAGTACATAAAACTGCTATAAAATTAAGCATTTATATAGGTTAGCTGGATTGTTAATAAATATATTGAGGTAACACTGTGATACTGTTCTATTTGTTAACTTTAGTTAATCACAGTATATAGCATATATAACTAACAATGAAAAAATGTGTTAGTTTATTATTCTTAGTGTTTATTTTGTATAATCACTAGTTTATCCTCAAAATCAAATGTTGTATCTGTTAATGTAATTTGATGAACATTACCACTAAATATTCATTTATTCATACATTTTCTTTTCGGCTTAGTCCCTTTATTAATCCGGGGTCGCCACAGTGGAATGAACCGCCAACTAATCCAGCACGTTTTTACGCAAGCAGATGCCCTTTCAGGCGCAACCCATCTCTGGGAAACATCCACACACACTCATTCACACTCATACACTACGGAAAATTTAGCCAATTGACTACCCAATTCACCTGTACCGCATGTCTTTGGACTGTGAGGGAATCCGGAGCACCCGGAGGAAACACGGGAACGCAGGGAGAACATGCAAACTCCACACAGAAACGCCAACTGACCCAGCCGAGGCTCGAACCAGCGACCTTCTTGCTGTGAGGCGACAGCACTACCTACTGCGCCACTGCATCGCCTTACCACTGAATAGTGGTAATAATAATTTGAATTCAGCATTAACATTTTAAGTCAAGTCAAGTTAATTATTGTGATATCCCGATTGCAACAGATAAATACTGTAGACTGTAACACTGTAGGAAGATATCTCTGTAGACGGAGGGCATTTCATGTCAAGTTCAGCCTTATAATCTTAAAATGTCAGCAAAATCACCTGTTTTGTCTTCACTTTATACATTACGCTTGAGA